>JAJOZX010009225.1:0-161458 GCA_023014485.1 Bathynomus jamesi | reverse complement strand
TATCCTGTTGAAGCTTAGGGCCTGAACTTTAAACATTTGTCTCAGATTAGGGGATGACTCCGCTCTCCACTCTAGTTATTTTCGTTGTTAATGTCAGTCAGGGGCCGGTATAAGGTGACCCGCGGGCCTTATGTTGGAGACCCTGACCTGATATGAAAAAGGTAAAATTTATATGATGGGTATGCGTATTTAAATACTTTCTACTGTTAAGTTTAAAATTAAAATAGTGTCCATTTGGGCGTTCAGTAATAAACAGAAATGAATACAAAGGACACCAAACGGTAACAGACCGGCTGGTCCCTACGAGGCTGTCTCTTTAAGAAAGGATGTTAAAAGGAAGGAAGAAAATTTAAGAATAAGTTAAATTTTTAAAGCAAAGCAAAGAAGGAAGGTTAAAAAAAAGGAAGAAAATATAAAGATAAATTAAATTTTAAAGCAAAGAGGGGAGAATCCGGATGAAAATTCTACAAATGCTTCTGGCTCGAGGTTTAAGGCAAGATAAGCAGCTAATCTTTTTTTAAAGGACTCAACCGAATTACTTTGAATTACGTTGGCTGGCAATCCATTCCAGAAATTAACTATACGATTGAAAAAAAGTGCTTAGCTTTCGTTACAATTATAATATTTACCAACTAATTTGAGATAATTACCGCGAATTCTGTCTGCATTTGTGAAGGTGAAATATTTTTCGCGGTGACATTATCACATTTAATCATTTTAAAAACCTGGATCAAATCTCCTTAAATCCACCTTTTTACGAGTCAGATTAACAACAACAAACACTATTTCAGACTCAACACTCAACAGGTACAAATATTATACAAGTGGTCCATAGAAGGTTAAGAGATAGTTGTCTGAAGCAGCGACTATGTAGGCCAGTGGAACATTATGAATAATGAACATACAGTTGCCTATGCCAATTCTTCCAGATTTGAGATTTATAAAATATATCGGAGACCAGTCCACTAACCATGGCTTCTATTATCTTACTGACTGACTCACCAAGCCTAGTGATAAATCTAAATACAAAATTGCGAATGACGCTGGTACAGTTAGGCACCTTATTGACTACAAACAGCATACTGGCACAAGAAGGCGCACCATTTATAAATCTAGCAGTTCTTAATAAACTAAAAATATTTTTATAGGCAACGTACAGTTTTCTTATAGTATACATCCTGTAGTTCCACCACAAATGAGCTGTATACTTTGGGGTACAAAAAGTTTTGAACAAGATCAACTTAACATCTATGTACACATGAAATTTTCTAATCAAAGTATTTACCTGAAAATATAATTGTCTACATTGCTTTAGAATATCACGATCATATGAAAGATTATATTATCATTTAGTATGTGGCCAAGATACCTAGTCTGGGTCACTTCCGACAGCACCATGCCATTCAATTAAAATTCAGGAAATTTTATATACTCGTACTTGTAGTCCTTGGTTCTCATAATCATAATATGACTTTTAGTAGGATTATATTTTGTTATCCTTCCCATACCTTTCATAAACTTTCAGAAGCGTAATGGGCCCTTTTACAGATGGAGAAATGAGAACTAGATAATTTGCATGCATCAGATGATTAACAATTATTGTACCAAGATAGCAGCCTATTTTACAAGTGTTCAGTACAATAGATTAATTATCCATATAAACATTGAATAAGTAGGGGGATAATAAATTTAATGTTTCTAAATGGGTAGTGTGATTTTTTTTTAGCCTGGGAATGATCTTAGTAGCCCATCGCTACCTTCTCTCTCCATTTTGTCTATCTTGTCAGTAATAAAGAATTATATACAAAAGAATAATATGCGAACGCTTCGGTGTCGGCGTCGTGGATTTGATGTGGTGATTACGGCACAATTTAAACTGGCGTCGGTCAAAAATGTTACACGATAGATGAAATGGTTACAGGCTTGTAACGGTGATGACGTTCTTGTTGAACGAGAAGTGAGAATCGAAGGTCAAATGGACGAATGTTGAATGAGGTGGAAGTCGAACGAAGGAGGGCGAGCGAGGTTGAGGGATCGCAGTCGAATGAGGCGGAGCTGAGAGGAGTTTCTGTGACGAAGGTCGGAGAGCGATTTGAGCGAAATAAGAGTGAACTGAAGTGGACTCACGCTTTCATAGCCGCGCTCTGGGGACGTGAAAATTGCCCGCGGTTTCAGAGGACCCTTTTAGAAATCCGTATCTTCCATGCGGGCTTCCGCCCACACGTTCGGATTTCACCACCTTGTTTACTTTATTTGGACGTGAGAAAAAGAGTCGAGGAAAGGAATTTCCGGAATGTCACTATAGACCAGTGATGCACAAACCCTGGCCCGCGGGCCAAATGTGTCCCCCACGGGTCTTTTCAGTGGCCCCACGGGTCTTTTCAATTCAATGAAAAAGTTAGAATATAAAAGTGACCCAATTTATGACTTAGATGGAAAGTAGGCTAATACATTTAGTTATTTTCTTCGCTTGGCCCTCACATCAAAAAAGTTTGTGCACCACTGCTATAGACCATTTGCACATTTTAATGTACCGGCTGAGTCTGAGATAAAATTGTTTATTTTGAATTATTCAAAGTATTCAAATTGACTTGTTCAATTAGTTTGACTTATTCTGTGATCGAGCCTATTATACTCGCCAAACATTATTTCATTTAATAATCCTTTCAATTATATTCATTACAAATGTTCCCTTAATACCAAATTCCTCTTCTCCTTCAGGCAACTGACGAAGATGGTGAAGGCCAGACAACAGTTGTACCTTTGCGCATTTCCCTTCGTGACATCAATGACAATCCCCCAAAGTTCTCGAGGGAGGTCTACAGAGCAGTTATTCAGGAAGGAGCAGCAGATTTTGAGCCCCGACTCGTAGTTAAGGTGATAGACTATATATATATGTATACAGTGCTTTTTTTGTAATAAAAAAAGAGGTGCCGGTACTCGTATCTTGATAAATTGTAAAATTCTTCTCGCGCCCCTCCCCTCTTCCTGCGCCCCCTCCCCCTTCTCTATTGGATTTGTGATGAACTTTTAATAAAAAAATTGATAATAAAAATCAAAAATCTATAATAAAAATCAGAATGTTTGACATTTATAGACGCCGTTTATTACTTTGTTGTTCCCGCCAAATGAGTCAGTCGAGATGGAAACATTAATTTATTTGAGCCGGACGTGCGTCAACGTCACTCTGAAAAAAGGGTGCTGATACGTCGTACGGGCGCGTACCGTCACAAAAGCACTGTGTGTATATGTTTTTTTTCTTTCTTTTAATGTATGAGTACGGTAACAATACCTTCCATATTGACGTTTATTACTAACTTCTTTTCTAGGCATCGGACCCTGACATAACGTCTCGTATTCGATACTCGTTGGTGGGTGGAGATCCGAACGGATTATTTCGTATTAATGAACGTAACGGCCGGATTAAGGTCTCTGATCCGAATGGATTGGACATTTCAAACCTCAAACTTAGTGAAATCATTCTTGCTGTTGAAGTGAGTTCTTTGTATTTATTAATAACTTTATTACTAAAATATACGCAATGTTTAGTTGTAATCACTTTTAGTTTGTAGAAATGCGTATGAAGGGGTCCCTTGGCTCGGTAGGTTCGAGATTCGACTTGGGATTCTCAAGGGTCCAAGTTCGACTCCTGCCTTTTCACCTCGATTGGAATTGCTCTGGCCATCTATTCTGAATGTTCAACCCATTGCGCTAACTCCCGGATTATTATTACCATCATCATTAGGAGTCGAACCTCCGACCTCAGTGTCTTCGCTGTTTATAGTGAAATGGTGTTACCCACTGAGTTACTGGCGCTGGTTTAATGATGTAAAGCGTTATTATTATATGCCAAAATGGCGTCTCAGGTCTCTCTTGTTCGCTATTTTTCTTTATACCTGAAAACATTAATATTGGGTATTCCTTAAAGGCGAGCGATGGCGTGGGTTCTCATTCGGCAAAAGTCCGCCTGAGTGTCCAAGATGTGAACAACAATGTCCCGACCTTTTCCGAAAAGCTGTACGAGGCGTCCGTGCAAGAGAACGCGCCGTCAGGTAATGAATGTTCCCGTTCACTCCTCACGAGTCTCGATGAAGCTTTAAGACATCGGATGTGAAGTATTAACACTTACTGACGTCATTCTGTGTTCATGCAGTATCGAAAAGTCTCATTTTTGCCCAAATAATTCGCACCGAACCTTGTGAGAAGTTCGATTTTTTGATGGGACAAGTTCCTCGTAACAGAACATGCTAAGCTGTTAAACTGAAGGTTTTGGGTTCAAATTTTGGCCTGGACTTCAGATATCGGCGATTTAGGCGCCTCTCTGGGTCTCCCCTTGGTGAGGTTTTGGTTCGGATCCCGCGAAAAGCTGTAGGTTCCCTTAGAGGACTTTAGATGTCATGAAGTAGGTTGAGTAAGTCCAAATATTATTATTATTATTATTACTACTATTACTACTATTACTACTCGTAGGAACGCTCGTTGAGGTTGTCATGGCAACGGATGCTGATACGGGCGTGAATGCGGAGGTGTCGTATCGAATCATGAAGGGCGCCTACGACGATTTCGGCATCAACGCTTCGACAGGGGAAATCTTCGTCATTAGAAAACTCAATTATGACGCCAGGAGCTTGTACCAGATCGAAATTGTGGCCAGCGATAATGGTAATGGAATGAAGTAGGGTAACAATCTATGTAATAAAGATTTTTCAGATTATAATTGCGCTATACTTGTAGATAAGTAGATCAATAGATAGATAGTAGTGATAAACTGTAAAATTATTTCTCTTAATTGTTGTATTAATTAGTTAATTATTAATTAGTTATATTAATTAACTATCGCAGGTATCCCCCGTCAATCTTCTTCTGCCTTTCTCAAAGTCACCGTGATTGACAATAATGACAAAAACCCATACTTTGTGCCTACCACACAAAGAGTCAAGGCAAGTGCTTAGAATATGGATTTCAGTGAGCTTTAATTGTGTTTGTTTTGATTTGTTTTCAGTTAAATACTGAAGGTCCTTTTTTTTTTGTTTTTATTATTCATGTTTTCAGATAAGTGGGTTAGAACACGATTTAAAAATGGCAAAAGAGATTTCATTTTTGTTATTAGATCGATAGAATACTGCAGTCGGTTTTTCTTTGATGAAATTTTAAAGGACTGGATTCAGCTTTAAAAGAGAATGCTTGGGTTTTATCTCTAGTTGCTTATTAAAATAAATATCTTAATTACATAATGTTTAATAAATTTTAACAGTATAATTGCAGTATCTTTAAAAATTCTTAATATTACCTCTACCCGGGCAAGGAGCGGGGCGAACCTATCGTTTTCAGCCGTCCGTCCGTCCGTGCAAAATAACTCTCAGACGGTTGGACCATTTGAGAAACGGGCGGAGGTTTGCATTTCCTAATACTTTTCTAGTTTTGAGGTTTTTTTTTCCTTTTCAGGTAAAAGAAGACACCCCCTCAGGAAGCATCATTCACTCCCTCAGCGCCAAGGACCTCGACGTGTCTTCTGAAGGAGGTCTGCAGTTCGCCTTGATGGAAATTTCTTCGGCAGTAGACAACGAAGGCACGGCGCTCAGTCCTCATCAGAGCCAAAGTCTGAAGGTGAAATTGCTTTTCTCTCTTCTTGTTAATATATAGGGATTACCACATGGAATGATGTTCTATCCGTGTGTGTGTGATTAGAGCGTTTTCGGGACTGAGTTTAAGCGTCGTGCCGTGCCAATAAAAAATGGGAAGTGGGTTCAAAGTTACAGAGTTACAAGCTACAAAGACCGTAAGATCCACTCTAGGCTAACCCAAGAAGGAAGTAGAAAAAATAGAAATATCAAATGAAAATAAAGAATACTGAAAATTTGTACCACTCCTACACTTGTAGACGTGTAAAGATTTCACACAGGAATATAGTACTCGTAATAGTAAAGTATAGACCAGACAACGCTCTCTCCCTCCTCCGCCAGCCACTGCTGACAGAAAATAGCGGTGAAAGATGATTTATAGGAAAGTAGGAGAAGTATAATGGAGAGAATAGCTTCAGAGTTCATTCATACCATGCGTACACTTATCTCGTGTACTCAATTACGAATTGGAGGACAGTGGAAAATAAAGGATAACATGAATACTAAATTATTTAATCTAATCTACAGTACACCATGCATTTTTTAAGGAGTTTTTTATTTGTGTGTTTTTTTGGTGTTTTTTTCAAGAAAATGGAAACCCGTTTTGAACTTTCACTTAATCTCGAACTGAAATAGTTTTTCTTTTCAGCCTTTATTCTCGATCACTTCAACTGGTCAAGTAACGCTTAACGGACATCTGAACAGAAACGTTACAACGGAAATAACATTAGCCGTTACTGTCACCGACGTAACGGCTGACCCTCCTCAGACGGGTAACGGTTACCTCGTCGTGACCGTCGTCGACGTTAACGACAACCCACCAACCTTCCCCAGCCCTTGGAGTCCGGATCACCCATTTTTAACAGTTACGGTAACGGAAGAACTCCCGCTGGGTTCCGTCGTCGCGACTATAACAGCATCCGACGTGGATTCCAACATCGGCCGTTACGGGTTCGTGATTCCATCGGACGTTCTCAGCATTGATGATGTAACGGGTGTGGTGACCGTTAAGGGACGGTTGGATTACGAGGCAACAGAAACCGTTAATGCGACAATTGTCGTTAAGGACACAGGTGTCCCTCAGTTGTCGGCGACCGCCATTCTGATTGTTAACGTAAGCACTTCGTTTCAATTACGTTTTATTGTGTGTATATATATATATATATATATATATATATATATATATATATATATATATATAATATATATATGATACACACAGACCGTGCATGGAACAAGGAACTCTTCTGGGAAAATTAAATCCACTATAGTCCGAATAAGTAATGGTAAATGACAAACACTATAGTTTTTTTCCTTCTTCATGATGTTAGCCCGACGTGGGCAACAGGTCACTCGCAAAGAGGCCCCCAAAAATATAGCTTCCCTCACCAGCTATCTGCAAAGCAGATAGGATCCAGCTTTGGGACAGGATCAAGGGTTTAAAGCATCCCAACCCAACTATATTTAGAAACTCAATATAAGCAAAAGACGCATTGCATTCACGTCGGACTGAATACATCAACGAAAAAGGGGTGACTATTATATTTTTAGCCAAAAACCAAACCTTAAACTTCAACTGGCAAAATTGAGCATCCACTTTTCAAGGCACATGACATGTCCGTTTCATCATCCGTGCCTTGAAAAGTGGATGCTCAATTTTGCCAGTTGAATTTGAAGTTTAAGGTTTGGTTTTTGGCTAAAAATATAATAGTTACCCCTTTTTCGTTGATGTATTCAGTCCGACGTGAATGCAATGCGTCTTTTGCTTATATTGAGTTTCTAAATATAGTTGGGTTGGGATGCTTTAAACCCTTGATCCTGTCCCAAAGCTGGATCCTATCTGCTTTGCAGATAGCTGGTGAGGGAAGCTATATTTTTAGGGGCCTCTTTGCGAGTGACCCGTTGCCCACGTCGGGCTAACATCATGAAGAAGGAAAAAACTATAGTGTTTGTCATTTACCATTACTTATTCGGACTAGTGGATTTAATTTTCTCAGAAGAGTTCCTTGTTCCATGCACGGTCAATGTGTATCATAAAAGACCTCAGGGGACCATTCTGAGTTCAATCCCATATATACTGTGTATATATATATATATATATATATATATATATATATATATATATATATATAAATAATGTATAATTATTTTAGCTTGAAAATATCAACGACGAAGAACCTGTATTTGAAAAGTTAATTTACGATGGCGAAGTGAAAGAACATTCTCCACCTGGCACTCAGGTGGTGTCAGTGAGTGCCATCGACAGGGACAAAGACCATTTGGGAACAATTTCTTATTCATTGGCAGGTGGGTACAGTTTTTGAATATTAATTATGGTTGCTTCGCTTCAGATAAAATTTTCTTATAGTTTATTGCTATTCTGACGTTACTGATAAATTAATAAATTGATATTGATAAATATTGAGGCTACGCTGTGGCCACATTGCAACACCGATTCCCGTTAGATCAGCAACATTAAGCGACGTTGGGTCTGTTCGGTATTTGGATAGGTAACCGTCTTCCGCGTTCAGATGATGGTCGTTACCCGAATGCAGATGGGTTTGAACCATCTACGGATCCTACGTTAATCTGCATGACCCCTGTCATATGACTTCTGCCATTACGAAGGAGGTTAAACAACCCCTCCTAAATTATTAGTATTATTATTGAGAAATAACCTTTAGTTGTTCTCAGAAGGGAATTTTTTACATTTTTATTTTTGTTCAAAATTCTGAAACTTTATTTAAGCCGTTACTGAGGAATTTTAAAATTTGGAGTTACTTTTACAAAAGTTTTTAAACCATTCAACTTAATTGACACGGAGCACTCATTTTTTATTTTACCAGGCGACCATAACCAGTATTTCGTGATTGACTCTACTGGTATGATCAGCGTGGCCAAGGGGGCAGAACTGGATCGGGAAATGCTTTCAGAGATGCGTCTAAGGGCTGTGGCTACCGATAGTGGGCCCCAAGATACAAGGCGACAAACGTCTGTCCCGGTAAAACATATTGAAGTTTTGCGTAATAATTTAGCGTTTATTAGATGTAGATGGATAGGTTTTAAATTATTATTATTATTACTACTACTACTAATACTTTACAAACAATCTCCGAAGCTGTTCATACCTACGTAGACGAAACGTCAGAAAAATTATATTAAGGAAAGCAAAATGGAAGAGAAAGAAGAAAAATTATTATTATTTGAAGGCTCTAAACCTGACCTCCTCCTTTGGCTTCAGGTGCATATCAAAATCCTTGATATCAATGATCATCCTCCGATCTTCGATCAAAGGGTGTTTACTGCTTCAGTAGTAGAGAATCTTCCCCTGCGTCCTCCTGTGCCAGTTCTTCAAGTCAAAGCTACTGACAAAGACGACGGTATCAACGCCGCTCTTTCTTACACTGTTATTGGAGGCTCTGGTAAAGGTGAGAAACATATGGACAATTTATTGGTGTGTGTGTGTGGAATTAGGTTATCAAAGCTATTCATCAGTCAAGCCATATGTCTTCTAAGCTATGGGCTTAATAGCATGAAAATGTTAATCTTCATTTTTTGGGCTTATTTTTGTTTTTAGTTATTATTATAATAATTAAAATAATTATTATTATTATTTTAGTTTTATTTAATTTTAATAAAATTATATAATTACTTATTAGCTTCACTGGGCTTTTCTTATACCTTTCTTGATCATGTTATTTTACTTATCCGGTAGAATTGTTCCGACTGGATCCGGCTACTGGGATCTTGTATCCTGCCAATAGGTTGGTGGCTCCCGTAAGAGAAGAAACTTATGACCTCAATATTGAGGTCAGAGATATGAATGGCACAGGTAATGAATACTTGGTTAAAATTAAAGTATTTATAAATTGAGATTTAATGTTGAATCTTTATTTTTAAATGTTGTTTTCATAATTCAAGGTAAAATCCCAGATACAACTAAGGTGATGGTGACTGTCCTACCCAGGAATGACCACAAACCAGTTTTTGTCGTACCCGCGTATCCGGCATTCAAAGTTACTGTTCCAGAGGCAAGTAATTTTTTTTAAGTAACTTTAGTTAAAGTAATTGTGTGAAACGGTAATTTTAAAAGGGTAACTGAGCCACGACATTGACAAGTGGAGTTTGAGACAAAACTATTTACACCCAAAATGCATTTTTAGAAACATCCTATCACGTAACTCAAGCTTTTCTTACCAAACCAACCTAAATTAGTTACCTGAGAAGGAGCTGTGTCCCTTTTTAATCCTAGTGAATGATTTTATTGTCTACCATTTGACTTGCCTATAAATGTTACTGTACTGATTGAAAGGCTCAGTTAGGGTGTTCGGGGTAATATTCGTTTTCGCACACATCGGTGATTTTCGATTAAAACATATTTTTCTGGTAAGTGTTTAGTCGTTTTGCACAAATTTGACGTCCGTTTCCTGTGCAAACGTGTATGTTTTAAATATCTTCACTTGAAAATATCTAGTTTTTATCTAGTGATTTCACCATTTTTTTTTTTTTTCGCTCCTCATTTAGTAGTCGTATCCGCGATATGTTGATTTTTTCGCTCTTCATATATCAGCCGTACGTATTCGCAATATGTTGTGCCCTTCATGTGATCTTGATTTTGAGGAGCTGATCCGCCATATCGGCCAAAAGCTCTGGATGTCTTTAGTAATCATGGAGTAATTCTTGCATCCTTAAGATGCCCGAAATGTAATAACCAGTGTTTAAGGTTAGGTTAGATTAGGTTATTCATTAGGGAAAGATGAAAACTTTTTCTGGTCAGTTTTTAGTCGTTTTGCACGAATCTGATATCCGTTTTCTGTGCAAACGCGTAGTTTTTGCCATATCTTCAAATGAAGATATCTCAAAAACACACATTTGCACGGGAAACGGATGTCAGATTCGTGCAAAACGACTAAAAATTGACCAGAAAAATATGTTTTCGTCGAAAAACACCGATGTGTGCTAAAAAGAATATTTACCAAAATGGGAATGATGATTGGGAATAAATGATGTGTTCGAGACTCCGAGATTAAAATCATATTTTAAATAAGTTACGTATAACTTTTAGCTTTGTGAGTGCGTATATGTTTGCATGTGCGGCTTGGCTGGCGTGTGTGGTCTTATTTTCGATGTCATTGAAATAAGGTGACGTACGCGAGAATTTAACCCATCATAAATGGACTTAATATAAATTACTAAGGTGTGCGGGGAATCGAAAAACTCGATTCGGGTCTATTCGGCAAAAGAATCGAAACCCAACCCGAATCAGCGCGCAGTGAGAATTTCGATTCGGCCCGTTCCGACTTAGTTTAAACTGTCTGGCAAGTATGGTGGATATTGGGATTTGGAACAGGGTGTGCGGAACATTGTAGAGAAGGTAAAGCCTAAACTTAGTTACAACATAAATTGTAAACAAATTATTACAATAACTGGAAATAAAATACGCAACGATACTCTCTTTGTAACTGTCCGGGTGAAGAAAGGAAGAGATCTTAAAAATTATCAAATAAAAAACAAATTATTATAATAAATGGAAATAAAGTACAGAACGATACTCTTTTCTTGATGTTCCGTGAGCTACTGCTACATCGCTCAACTTACTGAGACCAGGGTTGCCAAATGAAAATTTGATTTTAGAGCTAGATTTTCCAAGAAAAGGTGCTAAAAAAGAGCTAAAAATATAAAAAAAGAATATTTTGATTTACTTACTTTATTTAAAAAGAGAAGCCGGCAATTAACTGATCTAAAGTGATATCTTCCTCATTCCAAGAATCTTGTATAGAAATTTCCCCAGTATTTTCACTTTGATCATCTTTTTTTTCATTATATGTTGCCATTGTTCCTATTAATTTTAATGCTGATGAAAGCAGATGATGATCTTTACAGCATTTATTATTACGCTTGAGGCCATACTTTACTGATAGAATAGCTTTTAGCATGTGGGAGTTGCACTTTATTTCTCAATTTTGTTTTTACTAAATTCATGCTACTATATACTCTTTCAACTTCAGCATTAGAATTTGGTAATATTAATAAATTTATTGCACACTCAGAAATCTCTTTGAATGGATTAGCTCCAGAAGCATCTTTAAAATCATTTGCCTCTGCCCAGAACTCTTCAGTATTGTTTACATTTATCCACTTATGCAAATGTATACTGTTATATTGATATTCAGCAGCAGCAATTTCTTTTTCTGATATATGCATTAGTTCTAAGATGGAAGTAATGGGTTCTTTTACATGTTTTAATGTGTTTTCCACAGAAAAGCATGATATATTTTTCATTTGGTTATGAATAATCCCAGTTGGCAAACTTGGTTGGACTTGAAATCCGCTAAAATGCGCATGCTGGAAAGGAGCTAGCTCAATTTTTGAAAGAGCTATATTTGGAGCGAAGAGCTAGATTTGGAATATTGGTGCTAACTACCACAAAAAGGAGCTAAATCTAACGAGAAAAGAGCTAAATTGGCAACCCTGACTGAGACCATAAGCCTTGCCTTAAGTAATCGGTCGGTAATCGATTATGAGGGATAAGTAGTATTCGATACATTGATGTGCCTCAAAGTAATTGATATAATCGATTACTTTAATCAATTACTCCCATCATTAAATAGTTAGTTGTTCTTTCTTATATGTTGTGAATTAAATATGTTAAACTTTCATTAAAATATAGTTTATTACTAATGTGGGCCCATTTTCTGTCTATCCTAGTTCGAGAGAAGTGAAACTGTCAGTCTTTCTGAAAGTTCAAAGAAAGTTTGAGCGGTTTTATTGATTAAACAAAAAGAATCGAGAATCGAATCGAAATGAAAAGTCCCAAATCGCACATCCTTATAAATTATCTAATTACGAAACTAAAATGTATTTCTACTTCAGGAATCTCCCGAACCAGAACTGTTGGTCCTGACTGTGAGCGCTACTGACGACGACGGAGGCTCGAACGGGGAAGTGAGGTATCACCTGAGAGTGAACGACGAAAATGTCCAAGAAACGAACACCTTCAGGATAGATCCTGTTTCAGGAGAACTCAGAACCAAAGGTGTACTGGACAGGGAAGTCACTGATAAGTACGAGGTAAAGAATTTGTGCAGCTGCATGCGTAATTGCAGCTTTGGATTTTCTTCGGTTAAGGATTATTTCATGGTTTATGACTACTTTTTCTCACACTTTATATTAAGACGAACTTGGGTTGAATTAATAATTGGTTTTTGACAGCTGGTTCTGGTAGCGAAGGACCAAGGGTCGCCCATTTCTTACGAGACGTTGCGAGTTGTCACCGTCGTCGTAGAAGATAAAGACGACCACCGCCCTTCATTCCCCGATGACGACTTGCAAAGGACGTACGCATTCTCCGTCAGAGAGAATCTCCCTAAGGGCACTATCGTTGGTACGTTAAAGGACGTGAGAAAGAGGCAGTACGGTTTTAGGATGTTATAACGAGCTCTTAAATTTATCTATTCTATAGTAATCAGTGTTCATTTGTTATATATATATATACACACATTCAACTGCAAAGAACACGCAGTATAAATAACGTAAAGAACGACGCTTGTATAGGAGATATTCCGCGCAAGACGAGAGAGAGAGAACGAAACAAATGAAAAAATGAGGTAACCACCCGGGAATCGAACCCGGGATCTTCCGATTGCCGGTCAGATGCGATACCATTACACCATGGGCCTCACTCTTCCAAATGCCGTAATTCTTTTACGTTATTTATACTGCGTGTTCTTTGCAGTTGAATGTATATAATGTTACGGCATGCGGGAGGTGCCCCCTTGGGGCATTGGTTTCTGCGAGTATGTAGAAGAATTACGGCATTTGGAAGAGTGAGGCCCATGGTGTAATGGTATCGCATCTGACCGGCAATCGGAAGATCCCGGGTTCGATTCCCGGGTGGTTACCTCATTTTTTCATTTGTTTCGTTCTCTCTCTCTCGTCTTGCGCGGAATATCTCCTATACAAACGTCGTTCTTTACGTTATTTATACTGCGTGTTCTTTGCAGTTGAATGTATATAATGTTACGGCATGCGGGAGGTGCCCCCTTGGGGCATTGGTTTGTGCGAATATGTAGAAGAATTACGGCATTTGGAAGAGTGAGGCCCATGGTGTAATGGTATCGCATCTGACGGCAATCGGAAGATCCCGGGTTCGATTCCCGGGTGGTTACCTCATTTTTCATTTGTTTCGTTCTCTCTCTCTCGTCTTGCGCGGAATATCTCCTATACAAGCGTCGTTCTTTTCGATATATATATATATATATATACGCTACGTCGTAGCCAATGTCGTAACACGCGCTTCCCGGAGATCAGCGAAGTTAAGCGACATTGGCTTTGGGCAGTAGGTGGATGGGAGACCGTCCTCTGCGCCCAGATTATGTAGCGACCCGTGGTTCGGATCCCACGTAAAGCTGTAGGTCCCCTCCGTCATATGACCTTAGATGTTGCGAAGGAGGTTAAACAACCCCAATTAAAATAATATAGAAATATATATATAGTATAGTATATATAAGCTAAGCTCGACCTCCGTGAAACGAGGAATCGTCTGAAGGTTGAAAGGTGTGTATATATATATATATAATATATAATATATAT
Source organism: Bathynomus jamesi (assembly GCA_023014485.1). Taxonomy (NCBI): domain Eukaryota; kingdom Metazoa; phylum Arthropoda; class Malacostraca; order Isopoda; family Cirolanidae; genus Bathynomus; species Bathynomus jamesi. Next base: position 147,245 of record JAJOZX010009225.1, on the reverse strand, counting down.
ATATAATATGGGTGTGTGTATGTATGTACATTTTAATGTCTTTCAGCCGAGTGAAAGCGTATGACCTTGACCTGGGAGACAACGCCCGCATCTTCTACTACATCCTCTCCGGCAACATCGACCAGCTCTATATCGACAAGTCAAACGGCAACATTTTCACATTGCGTAGTTTAGACAGAGAAAAACGTTTGGCATATGAAATGATCGTGAAGGCGAGCAACGACCCCAACCTCTTCAACGCTGACGAAGGCGAACCAGCATTGGGAGAAGGGGAAAGGGACGCCTCCGTCGCTTTCGTCAGTATTAAAGTAGACGATGAGAACGACACTCCGCCAAAGTTTTCTCAAGATGTTTTCTACGCAGGTGAGTGTTTTCATTCAGGTTCGAAGATATCTTTGCGGATTTAATAATAATAATAATAATAATAATAATGCGTGGTGTTTCTTAGCCACCTCCGTAACGGGAAAGGTCATGTGATAGAGGGGACTTACAGCTTGACGTGGGATCCGAACCATGTAAGGGTCGCTACACCACCTGAACGTGGAGGATGGGCACCCATCCAAATGCTGATCAAACCGAACGTCGCTTAATTTAGCTGATCTAACGGAAGCAGTGTTACGATGTGGCCACGACGTAGACCGCTTTGCGCGTTTTAAGTTGATATTGGTAATAAGAGTCTCACTTTCTCGTAAAGGTTTATTATCTACGCCAACCAGAAGGTAAAGCAGATAGGGGCGGTGCGGTGGCATCTCACTCGAGTACAGTCTAATTAATACTCGTATTATTATTATTGTAGTAGTAGCAGTAGGTGTAAAACTTAAACTTCATAAATGTTGTGGTATTAAGGTGTGCCATACACGGCGGAAGTAGAGCAGTTGGTTCGCGTGGTGAAGGCGAAAGACGACGACGAAGGCAGGAACGGCTCACTGACGTACGCCATCCGCTCTTCCATCTTCTACAGACCAGGTGCGAATTCATTCCTCTTCACATCTCTCTTCCTTTTTGGCTTTCATCCTCCTTTACTCTGCTTTTCTTTTTAATCTTTATTCTTGTTTTTCTTTCTCATTTGCTTAACTCGGGTTCCCTTTTTGACTCACTCTCGTGCCTTTAACCCTTTCGCTCTCTCTCTCTCTCTCTCTCTTTTAGGAGAATCGAAGCCTGTGGGTTCAATGGTGATTTCCCCTTTCAATATGACGAAGGAAGGGAAGCTCTTGACGGCTACTCTGATGGCTCCCTACAGGAGACACCGGTTCTTGTTGGAAGTGCAGGCCAAGGAGGAAGCTCCTCCCCAGGATAGACACATGCATGGTCAATGTAAGTCATTCGGGATAAAAAGATCTGTCAGAGTTTGACTGAAGTAATTTTATAAGAATTGTTTTGTTTAATCTTCGTTTCACTTCGAGTGATCAATCACAAATAATGTTCATAACCAGATTTGGGTTTGGGAGAGGGAAAAGAACTGATCAAAGTGGTTCTGGAGCAACGCCCCGAGGATGTTGTTCGCGAGCAAGAAGCAATAACAGCGGAACTTTCGCGTATCCTCGAAGGAAAGGCCGTTGTCGATGAGATTCGATACTTCACGCACAGCAACAACAGCGTCAGTAGGGAATGGTAAGAATGTTGAAACCTTGCGAAGTTAGGTTAGGTTAGGTTAATTGGATGTGATTGAATTTTATTAAGTAGGAACCACTTGAAAAACATATAAAACAAGGAAAAGCGTTGTCGTCAGAAACGCAATATATCGAGATAAGGTTGTTAATTCAACATGTTGCTGGCAGGACCGAAATGTTGATGCACGTGGTAAATAAAAGTTCACACATTGTTCCCACCGACGAAGTGCTGAGAAGAGTGGACAGAGGTTATCCTCTACTCATGAAGTCACAGACCACGTCCAGGATCAGGAATATTTACGTAAGGATCTAAACATCTAGGAATGAAGGTTTATCTTAAATCTTAATACAGTGATTTTACAGTTTGAAGTTCACTTGAAAATATCACTTACAGATGTTCGTTAATGGTGATCTCGCTCTTTTCATAAATCACATTTAATTACATTAAATTAACATTATTATTTAATTACCTTGACCATACCATCATCAGCCGCTCTCCTGAGCGAGTCGAAAGCAGAAGTGGATGCCCGAATAGCTGGTTTGATCGCTCTTGTGGTTGCCCTTTTCATAGGATTTGTCTCCTTTATCGCCGTTTGCTGCTGTTTACGATTCTGGTAATACTCTTAGGTTAAGGAATATAAATAAATAAATAAATAAATAAAAAAATAAAAAAATTATATATTATATATATATATATAATATAATATATATATATATATATATATAATGCAAACCCACAAGGAAAACGAAAAAGATTTCAAGGCCTTCGTGCATTCAGAGCTACACCTCGTCAGGGAATGAAGAGAGAAGGCAAGATGCTCATAAATATATACAACGTAGCGGAAACCAAAACAATTAGCACATACTTAACAAAAGTTAATGAGAGGCAAAAGGAATTTTAACAAAATATTGTCAAGTTTATACATTCCCGCACTGTTATTGAAATTGTTTTTAAAATGGATGAATGCACATTCTAGAATATTTCTTTCAATAATATCTCTATTTTCAACAAGCGCTTTAGAACTATCCCACTTGATGCTATGATTATATCTATACATATGGTTAAACAAAGCATTGGAATTATTAGCTGTTCTACACGCATATTTATGCTGTTTTACCCTAATATCTAACGTTTTACCCGTTTGGCCTATATATACTGAGTTACATTGTGTACATCCGATCGAATACACACAACCAACAACATTATCCGGCTATTCTTTATTAGGCGTGATTTAACAGTATTATTATATTTAAAGACTACATTGATGCCAATTGCTTTAAGTAAAGTCGGAAGATATTGAAAATTAACATGGTAAGGTAGGCTAAGGATATTTTTACGCTCAAATTCCTTTACAGCTACATTATTATAATACCTATTCTTGGCTTTCTTAAGACAGTTATCTAAAAATGAAATAGGATAACTAATTTAGTACCAATATCATGATATTGCATAACTCGGAATCTAAAAATTCAGGACTGACAACTCTCAATGTTCTAAGAAACATAGCAGAGAAAACAGAGGATTTAATCGAGGGATGATGGTCAGAATAAAAATGCACATAAGAGTTATTATTAGTAGGCTTGCGATAGACTTCAAATTTGAACTGATTAGAGCATCTCCAAATTTTTAGATCCAGAAAAGATAAGCTTCCATCATTTTCTTTTTCAACTGTGAACTTAATAGATGGGACTAAATTGTTGAGCCTACCAAGAAATAAGTCAACATCCAAATTATTAGGCCAAAGACATAAAATATCATCTATATACCTGTACCAAACCAGGTTAAAATTAATAATCATAGGCAAATTTCTACGTTCAAAAAATTCCATATGTAAGTTAGCTAGTACAGGTGAAAGGGATTTCCCATCGCCATCCAAACGACATAGCATAAAACTTATTTTCAAACTGAAATTTACAATCTTTGACACAAAGCTTAATTAACTCACTAAGAGCGTTGTGTTGAACAGGGAAAGAATATTCAGAGATCTTATCTTTTAAAAATCAAGTAGGTAAGTTTTGATGCGTGCTCGTTATTCAAACGGGTAAAACGTTAGATATTAGGGTAAAGCAGCATAAATATGCGTGTAGTACAGCTAATAATTCCAATGCTTTGTTTAACCATATGTGTAGATGTAATCATAGCATCAAGTGGGATAGTTCTAAAGCGCTTGTTGAAAATAGAGATATTATTGAAAGAAATATTCTAGAATGTGCATTTATTCATTTTAAAAACAATTTCAATAACAGTGCGGGAATGTATAAAATTGACAATATCTTGTTAAAATTCCTTTTGCCTGTCATTAACTCTTGTTAAGTATGCGCTAATTGTTTTGGTTTCCGCTACGTTGTATATATTTATGGGCATCTTGCCTTCTCTCTTCATTCCCTGACGAGGTGTAGCAATGAATACACGAAAGGCCTTAGAATCGTTTTTCTTTTTCATTGTGGTTTGCATCATTCATTCATTTCACATGTTTAATTGTGAAATTCATCCCATATATATATATATATATATATATACGAGGTGTACTTCTGAATACACGAAAGGCCTTGGAATCATTTTTCTTTTTCCTTGTCGGTTTGCATCATTCATTCACTTTACGTGTTTAATTGTGAAATTAATCCCATATATATATATATATATATATATATATATATATATATATATATATATATATATATATATAATAATATATATATATATATATATATATATACATACACACACACATTTAACTGCAATGACCACGCAGTATATTAATGTATAGAAACGACGTAAGTATAGAGGAGCGTTCTGCACACGAGGAAGAGAAATAACGAACAAATGAAAAATGAGGTGAACCGCCGGGAATCGAACCCAGGGCCTTCCGATTACCGGTCGGATGCGCTACCATTACACCACGGACCTCGATCAGTCATAAGTCGAAATTCTCCTACATAGGGCAGAAACCAATGCCCTGAGAGGGCACCCTCGCAAATCGTGAATATGTACATTTAACTGCAATGACCACGCAGTATATTAATGTATAGAAACGACGTAAGTATAGAGAGGAGCGTTCTGCACACGAGGAAGAGAAATAACGAACAAATGAAAAATGAGGTGAACCGCCCGGGAATCGAACCCAGGACCTTCCGATTACCGGTCGGATGCGCTACCATTACACCACGGACCTCGATCAGTCATAAGTCGAAATTCTCCTACATAGGGCAGAAACCAATGCCCTGAGAGGGCACCCTCGCAAATCGTGAATATGTACATTTAACTGCAATGACCACGCAGTATATTAATGTATAGAAACGACGTAAGTATAGAGGAGCGTTCTGCACACGAGGAAGAGAAATAACGAACAAATGAAAAATGAGGTGAACCGCCCGGGAATCGAACCCAGGGCCTTCCGATTACCGGTCGGATGCGCTACCATTACACCACGGACCTCGATCAGTCATAAGTCGAAATTCTCCTACATAGGGCAGAAACCAATGCCCTGAGAGGGCACCCTCGCAAATCGTGAATATGTACATTTAACTGCAATGACCACGCAGTATATTAATGTATAGAAACGACGTAAGTATAGAGGAGCGTTCTGCACACGAGGGCATTGGTTTCTGCCCTATGTAGGAGAATTTCGACTTATGACTGATCGAGGTCCGTGGTGTAATGGTAGCGCATCCGACCGGTAATCTGAAGGCCCTGGGTTCGATTCCCGGGCGGTTCACCTCATTTTTTATTTGTTCGTTATTTCTCTTCCTCGTGTGCAGAACGCTCCTCTATACTTACGTCGTTTATATATATATTATATATATATATATATATAATATATATATATATATATTGAGAGAGATTGTACATTTCATACCTTTATATTCTGAATTAAATGTACATTAACAAAATGGAATATTTTTATACTAATTTGTTTCATTCATGGGTGTTTGTAGCAATTTAAATAATGATTTGCAAACGATATAGGTTAGTGAGTTTTGAAGATACTTCATAAGTTTTTTGGCAGCCTATGCAAATTGATGAATTAATTATTCAGTGCAGGAAAAGCGTTCTTTGTAGTTAGCAGCATCGTCTAATACTGTATAATTACCAAGTCACCTCATCCTCATCTCATTCATGAAGTGTCAAAAATGAATGTACAATAATCTACACCTTACGCTTAATATTTACGATTACCATACTCTACAGAAGTTATATCGTTCCTTTTTACTCTAATCTGTGTTATTACAACCGTAATTATATTGAGTACGTATAGAGAAAGCCACAAAGTTTTCTCTGTCCCAACCAGAGATAGTAGAGAGATCAAAGGTCAGGTACACCATAGTCGACCCACACGAATCATAGAGTGACTGTTGAGAGGGAGGTTTTGTGGAGCGGGTGGAAAAGTGATGAGTGGAATCATCAGCATAGGAGTGGATTGGACAGGTAGTGCGAAGGAAGATCATTAATAAATAAAAGGAAGAGAGTGGGTAACAGGACAGAACCCTGAAGAACATCCTATTAATAACTTTTGGAGAAGAACAGTAGCCATCTACAACCGCAGCTAAAGATCGTCCAGAAAGGAAATTAGAAATGAAGGCATAGACAGAAGGATAGAAAGCGAAGGAGGGAAGTTTGGAAATTGAAGATTTGTTCCAGACTCCATCAAAAGCTTCTGATATGTCTAGCGCAATAGTAAATGTTCCACCGAAATTCCGAAAGGAGGATGACCAAGAGTCAGAGAGATATGCAAAAAGATCGCCAGCTGATCGTCCCTTGCGGAACCTATAATGACGATCTGAAAGTAGATTGTGAGTGGCGAGGTGTTTAAGAATGTTCCTATTAAGGATAGATTTAAAAACTTTAGAAAGGCAAGAAATGAAAGCATTTGGATGATAGTTGGAGGGTTGAGAGCGGTCATTCTTCTTTGGGACAGGCTGAATGAAAGCGAACTTCCAACGGGAAGGAAAAGTACCAGATGAAAGACAAAAACGAAAGAGTTTGTCCAGGCGGGGTGTCAGCACAGAAGTACAGTTCTTGAGAACAACAGGAGGGACCCCATTAGGACCATAAGCCTTCTTACAATTGGGCTCAGATAAGGCAGAAAAAAACAGTTTTTGAAGAGATTGTAATTTAAGAAATAATTAACTCGGAGGGAAGAGGAGATGGAGGAACCCTACCGGAATCGTCCATTGTTGAGTTGGAGGCTAAAGTTTGAGCGAAGAGTTCAACTTAATCAGAAAAAGAGAAGGCAACTGAGCTGTCACTCAGAATGGAAAAGAGGAGGGAAAGAAGTAGTAGGAAAGTTGTTAGTTCTTGACTAGATGCCAGAAAGAGCGAGAAGAATTAGAATTAGACATGTTTTCACATTTTTGTCTGATTAAGGAATTTTTGGCGAGTGAAAGAACAGATTTTGCACGATTCAGGGCAGAAATATAAGCAGAGTGATAGTCAGGAGTTGGGTGGCGACGGTACCTAGTGAAACCATCCTCTCTGTTGCGGATAGCATCAGAACAAATAAAGTTAAATCGAGGTTGTTTTGCATTAGTAGTAGGAAAAGAATATGGAATGTATGCCTTCATTCCCGAGATAATCACCTTCGTGATGCGCTCAGCACACTCGGAGGTGCTCCTGCCACGGAAGTATTAATCATTCCATGGGAAATTAGAAGTACTGCCTAAGGGCCTCCCAATCAGCGGCGCCAAAGTGCCAAGGGCGCCTCCTCTTGAGAGGATCCAAAGACTGAACTGGAGCAATAAGACAGGAAACATATAAGACTGTGGTCGGAGAAACCCAACGGAGTAAAAAAACGTTAACAGAGTAAAAAGAAGGATTAGTGAGAAATAAATCGAGAATGTTCGGCCTATTTCCAAGGCGATCGGGGACACGAGTAGGGTGCTGTACAATCTGCTTTAGGTCATTCAGGATCGAGAAGTTGTAAGCTAGTTCACAGGATGTCAATGAAATGGGAGGAAAGCCAAAGGCGGTGTTGAACATCGAAATCCCTGAAAGTGGAGATTTAAGCAAAAGGAGAGCGGGATAGAATACATTCCACTTTGGAAGTAAGGTAGTCAAAGAATTTTGGATAGTCAGTAGAATTAGGAGAAAGGTAGACAGCGCAGATGTATTTAGTTTGAGATTGGCATGTAAGCCGTAGCCAGAGGGTATAGAATTCGGAAGATTCGAGTTCGGGAATACGAGAACAAGTTAGGTCATTGCGTACATACACGCAACATCCACCTTTCGAGTAAAATTGAGTATAAAGTAAGAGGATACAGGTTGCTGTTAGTCGTCTCAAACACCGAGTTTCAGTGAGCAAGAGAAGGTGATCTTTAGAGAAGTGGTGCTCAATAGATTGAAAATTTGAGGAAAGGCCACGAATGTTGCAGAAGTTTATGAAAAGTGCATCAGGCAGAAGGCCAGAACATGTCGAATGGGCAGTAGCAGAACCAACCACGCTGCCCGGGTCTGCGTTCCCGATATCGACAGCGGGGGAGCAGGAAATGGGTACATTTATGGTCCCCTTCCCAGGGGACTCGTAGGCTTTTGAAGACGGTGCTATTTTTTTAATTTTGAAAAGATTGTGTAGTGTGTAAGTTGCATGTACGTGTAGAGAAGAATAGAGAGAGAAGTGTGTGTTTTAGAACAAGCTGGACTGTTCACAAGGTATATGAGACACGGGAAAAGTTCACCTAAAGGAGATAGTGACAGGAGAAACGAGAGTGTCAGCACTCCCTTCTCCTGCCTAATGTCCCTCCCCCGAGTAATTCCCTGCTCGATTGGTGTCTACAATCTCCTCCATGAAAATTAATCTTTATGAGGAGACTTGGTAATTATATTAGGCTATAATTTATAGTTTGCATTTCACGAAAACCTTTAATTAAAATAATATTCAGTTAGGAGGGCTAGAAATGGGCACAGCGCTCAAGCTAACTATTGCGGCCATTGTGCTAACTCCTTTCCTATTATTGCTGACACCATCGGGGGTCGAACCTTCACACCCCAGTGTCTTCACTTCGCTTATAGGGAAACTGTTACCCACCGAGTTATGGGCGCTGACAACCTTTATGGATACTGAATATCAATAACGTTTCAAAGTTATTTGTTTATAATTGATCATTCGAAGAAAACTATCATAATTGGTGTTACCTATCAGGTTCTTAGTAACCTCAGTTTCTCTCCACTTAGGGTGATGACCCCAGCCAAATCGAGGGAACACCTCATCCACAGGGTGATTGACGATGACCTCGGATTGAACACTACGGAAAACCCACTTTGGGTCGACCAGTAAGAGATTCCTTTTGAACACTTCTCTAACTCAGATACTTACTTGAATTGTTTTTAATTTGTAGAAGCGGGTAGGTTCGTCGTATTCTAATGATTTTTGTGTTTTCTTCCAAGGAAATTGAAGACTTACGAGGAACAGGAATTGTCCATGCACGTCATGAGTGAATTTGATCCATCGGGGTTAACAGTCCTCAGGGGCTGATGAATGGTGGAACCACCAACAGTGCTAATGTAAGTGTGTATGTCACTATATATATATATGTATATATATATATACATGAATTGGGGGACGGGGTCTCTCAGATCATATGATAGTTATGTGGAAAGAAGGTGGGTTATGAAAGAATTAAAGTGGAAAAGTTAATAGTGAAAGAGGTCGCTGATGGAAATCAAATGGGAGCGAGTGTGTGTGGGATTGCAAAGACAGGTGAGAAAAAGAAGAGTGTAGTGGAATACCGAAGTTAAGTTGCAGTAGTGGTTCAGGATACAAAGAGGAAATGGAAGTTGTGTGTGCAGGGTTAATTGTAGTAGAGAAGAAAGAGGGCGTATGAAGAGCGCAAGATTATCTACAGATCTACAGAAGCTAAGGCTAACAAAGACCCTAAGATCCACTCTAAGGTTAGCCCGAGAGAAGAAGAGAGTAGGGGGTTAAAAGCAGGGTTGTGGAGTCGGAGTCGTGGAGTCGGAGTCGTGGAGTCGCACGTTTCAGGGCGGAGTCGGAGTCGGAGTCGGAGTCGGTAAAAAACTTCCGACTCCGACTCCAATTTCTGTCCGTGTCACCCTTAATTTCTAAATCCTAAATACTAACATTTAGGTTATTTAGTTTTTTTGGTCAATAAACCTTATTCATTGATAGCCCCTAGATTAAGTTTTTTTAATATTTTTTTTTTACATTTTCAGAATATACAATTAATATTTATTTAAATATAAAATATAAAATATAAAATTTCACACTTAGTGTGGTGGTGATGAAATGTCTTATTATTATGATAATTATAGAGTGAAACACTAGAGGAGTCGGAGTCGTATATTTAAAATGTGAGGAGTCGGAGTCGGATTTTTAGATTTTTTACAATGTGTGGAGTCGGAGTCGGAGTCGGAGTCGAATTTTTGACAATGTGTGGAGTCGGAAAATTTTGGACCGACTCCACAACCCTGGTTAAAAGAAGAGAATAAGGGGTTAAGTAAGTAGCCTAAAGGGGTTAAGTAAGAAGCAATAAGGGGTTAAGTAAGTAGCAATAAGGGGTGATGATGATGATCTACATCTACAGATCTACAGAAGCTAAGGCTAACAAAGACCCTAAGATCCACTCTAAGGTTAGCCCGAGAGAAAGAAGAGAGTAGGGGGTTAAAAGAAGAGACTAAGGAGTTAAGTAGCAAAACCTATCATTCGTGGGTTAACATTCATTCAGAAAAAGAGAGAGAAAGACTCACCATCATCATCCACCGGCCACTGCCGACAAGTCGGAAAAATAGTCGAAGAGAATAGGAAAGTGGTGAAAGATGAAAAGTAGTAAAATAAGAACGCTTACAAACCATGCAAACAGTCTTAACTCAAAGAAACACCGTCAGACCATGCAAACTACAAACATGCAAATAAAGAGAGGATGAGAAAAGAAGAAAAAAAGTATGAAGAGTATAACAAAAATTGGGTTAGTTTACGCTACGAGCTACATCTAAGTTCGTGTTAGTCTAATTTAATTTTTTTTTTTAATAATATAAATTTAACGCTGGCATGTCACAAGCTGGCATCAATCGTCAAGACTCAAACCTCGACTATCACCCCCAGAACTCCTGTTGCTAATTGTTTTATTTTAAACGACGTTAATATTTTAAAATGCCTATCCAAACGGTTTTTAAACATATTAACGCTGGTAGAGTTCACAACGGACGCGGGAAGAATATTCCATTTATCTATTACTTTAAACGGAAAAACGTTTTTAGCGATGTTAGCAATGAAAGTCTACCACGTAATTTAAATCCGTTATTACTAGTATTGCTATTATCGAAAATGAATAAGTTTCAAAATTTACGTTATCGATTTTATTAACGATTTTGAAAACTTCAATAAGATCCCCTCTTAATCTCCTAGTCTCGAGTGAATGCAAATCTAACTTTAATCCTATCTTCGTAAGACTTGTTGCGTAGTGACGGAATTAGTTTCGTGGCGCGTCGCTGAACCCTTTCCAACCTATCAATATCCTCACGCAAATACGGGCACCAAAATTGAACGGCATATTCTGAGTGAGGCCTGACTAGGGACTTGTAAAGGGGCAATATAATATTCTTCGATTTAAATTATTACGCGCTATGAAGCCTAACATCCTATTAGCTTTTGCGCAAGACTCCAGGCACTGGTTCCTGACTTTTAAATCCTTAAATACGCGTACGCCTAAATCTACTTCTCGTCAACGCTCGCTAACTGTCTATCATCCAGCGTGTACGTGTAATTATTGTTCGAGAACTTATATGCAAAACTTTACATTTGTCTACGTTAAATTGTATCTGCCACTTATCCGTCCACGCCATAATCCTATTTACATCGTCTGGAGCCTATTTCTATCGTCCACGTTAAGAACTTTACCACCTATTTTAGTATCGTCCGCGAATTTTGACACGTTACTGGTCAAGCCTACATCTATGTCGTTAATGTAGATTACAAAAAGCAATGGGCCTAACACTGAACCCTGAGGTACACCGCTACCTACATCCAGCCACCCCGATTCCCTACTATTAAGAACAACCCTTTGTTTCCTGGCACGAAGCCATTCCTCTAACCAGTTAGCTACCTGACCGCGTATACCGTGCGCTTTAACCTTCGCAATTAATCTTCTATGTGGAACTGTATCGAACGCTTTTTAAAAGTCTAAGTAAATAACATCAGCCGCTCTGTGCCTATCGTATTCGTGTACTGTTTCCTTATAAAAATGCCCGCCATCGCCTTAGCGTCGTAAGCCAAAGCGCCATTAGCGTCCACTGGAGGGCCTATGGTATCTTTTATCGGGTTACGATTATTGACGTAGTAAAAATTTTTTTTCCCTAGTCCACCACTTGGGCCTACCATGATTTCTAGCGCGCTTGGGCCTACGCGGAATAAACTCTCTTTCGATATTCAAAAAACTTTCTTCAAACGCCTCCCAATGAAAATTTGCTTCATTACCCACAAATAAATTATCCCAGTCCACTACTCTCATCCTGTCTGTAAAACTATCAAAAGTAGCCGTACGAAAATCAGGGACTTCTATTACGTTACTATCTTTACTGTTTTCTATCAATAGCTTAAACCTAATAATTTGGTGATCACTACATCCCAAACTCTCACCTATTTTCAAACCTTCGACTATATTTTCGCCGTTCGTCATCACCACGCCTAAAATATTGTCACCGCGCGTTGGTTCGGTAACCTTCTGATGATGATGATGATGATGATCTACAGATCGACAGAAGCTAAGGCTAACAAAGACCCTAATATCCACTCTAAGGTTAGCCCGAGAGAAAGAAGAGAGTAGGGGGTCAAAAGAAGAGAATAAGGGGTTAAGTACGTAGCAAAACCTATCATTCATGAGTTAATATTCATTCAAAAAAAAGAGAGAGAAAGACTCACCATCATCATCCGCCGGCCACTGGCGACAAGTCGGAAAAATAGTCGAAAAGAATAGGAAAGGGGTGAAAGATGAAAAGAAGTAAAATAAGAATGCTTACAAACCATGCAAACACAGTCTTAACTCAAAGAAACACTGTCATACCATGCAAACAAACATGCAAGTAAAGAGAAGATGAGAAAAGGAAAAGTATGAAGAGTATAACAAAAAGTGAGCTAGTTTACAGTACGAGCTACATCTAAGTTCGTGTTAGTCGATTTTTTTTAATATAAATTTAAAGCTGGCATGTCACAAGCTGGCATCAATCATCAACAGACTCAAACCTCGACTATCCCCCCAGAGCTCCTGTTGCTAATTGCTTTATTATTTTAAACGACGTTAATATTTTTAAAATGCCTATCTAAACGGTTTTTAAACATATTAACGCTGGTAGAGCTCACGACGGACCGGGAAGATTATTCCATTTATCAATTACTTTAAACGTAAAAAAGTTTTTAGCGATGTTAGTAATGAAACGTCTACCACGTAATTTAAATCTGTTATTACGAGTATCGCTATTATCGAAAATGAACAATTTGTCAAAATTTACGTTATCGATTTTATTAACGAGTTTGAAAACTTCAATAAGCTCCCCTCTTAATCTCCTAGTCTCGAGTGAATGCAAATCTAACTCTTCAATCCTATCTTCGTAAGACTTGTTGCGTAGTGACGGAATTAGTTTCGTGGAGCGTCGCTGAACCCTTTCCAACCTATCAATATCCTCACGGAAATACAGGCACCAAAACTGAACGACATATTCTGAGGCCTGACTAGGGACTTGTAAAGGGGCAATATAATATTCTTCGATTTAAATTCGAAATTACGCGCTATGAAACCTAACATCCTATTAGCTTTTGCGCAAGACTCCAGGCACTGGTTCCTGACTTTTAAATCCTTAAATACGCGTACGCCTAAATCTACTTCCTCGTCAACGCTCGCTAACTGTCTATCATCCAGCGTGTATATGTAATTATTATTACGAGAACCTATATGCAAGACTTTACATTTGTCTACGTTAAATTGCATCTGCCACTTATCCGTCCACTCCATAATCCTATTTCATCGTCTGGAGCCTATTTCTATCGTCCACGTTAAGAACTTTACCGCCTATTTTAGTATCGTCCGCGAATTTTGACACGTTACTGGTCAAGCCTACATCTATGATGTTAATGTAGATTACGAATAGCAATGGACCTAACACTAAACCCTGAGGTACACCGCTACCTACATCCAGCCACCCCGATCCCCTACCATTAACAATGAGGAGGAGGAGGAGGATTTGTTCTGGAAGGAAGTGCAAAAATGAAACTAAGAAAATTTGAGAGTAAGGTGGGAAAATGGAAGAATGCTCACGACGGATAGATGGATGAAGTATCACGGGGATTTAATGGGTGTAAGAGATGAGAGGAGTGCAAATATAAATATGGCAGGTTTTGGTGGTGCGAGGACGACTTGTGACAAAATACCAACATGGATGAAGTGAGAGAGACTGTTCGCAAGCTGAAAACGGAAAAGCAGCCGGTGTGGATGGAATATATGGAGAAATGATTAAGTATGGGGTATTGAAAGGATTAGAGTGGTTGTGGTGCATATGTCAGAATGCATGAACAAATGGGACTGTGCCTGAAGACGGGAAGAAAACAGTAATTGTTTCTTCGTACAAAATGAAAGTTGAAAGGAGTGACTGTAAGAATTACAGTGGTACAAGTCTGTTGAGCGTAGTTGGGAAGGTGTGTGATAGGTAGTGACAAAAAAATTGTGCTAGAAAAAATTTGTGGTATTCCAGAATGCTTGGTGAATGATGTGGAAGGAGAGTTCCGAGGTGGAAAAGGCTGTGTGGATCAAGTGTTTGCGGTGAGACGAGTGATTCGGAAAGCATGTGAAAAAGATTGTAAGGTATGCCTGACATTTATGGATCTTGAAAAAGCGTATGATATAATGAATAAAGAAGCACTGTGGGTAGGTCGTGGTTATATATGAGGTTGGTAGTAAACTCATGAAAGCAGTGAAGAGTTTGTGATGTAAGTAGTGCATGTGTGAAAGTAAAGAACTGAGCTAATGGTTTGCTATAGGTGTTGGTATGCGTCAGGGATGCATGATGTATCCGTGGCTGTTCAATCTGTTTGTGGATAGTCATGAGAGAGGTGAAAGTGCGACTGCTAGAAAGAGGAATGAATCTAGTGTGTGATGGGAATAGGTGGGGCCTGTCAAATTTGTTGCATGTTAATGATGATGCTATTTGCTCAGAGTGAGTGTGATATGCAAGGGAATTTGTTGAGAATTTTGTGGCGTGTTTGAGAGAAGATTGTTGGAAGTGAATGTTGGTAAGAGTGACGGAAATTTGGACTGTCATATGATAGTGAGTGGTGAAACGCTACAGGTGTTAGAGTCTTAAGTAATTGGGATGCGTATTAAATGAAAGAGGTACGAGTGCGGATAAAGTTAATAACAGGATTGTAATAGGAGGAGATTGTAGACACCAATCGACCAGGGAAGTACTTCGGGGGGACGTTAGACGGAAGATAGGGAGTGCTGCAACTCCCGTTTCTCCTGTCACTGTCCTCCTTAGCTGATCTTTTTCCGTGTCTCATCTACCCTGTGAACAGTCCAGTATGCTCTCAAACACACACACTTCTCTCCCTATTCCTCATTACATATACACGCATCTTACACACTACATAATAATCTTTTCAAAATTTACAAAAAAAATAGCATCAACTTCAAGAGCCTAAGAGTCCCCTGGGAAGGGGACCATACATGTCCCCACTTCTGGCTCCCTCGCTGCCGATACCGGGAATGCAGAGTTGGGTAGCGGAGCTGGATCTGCTACCGCCCATTCGAGATGTTCTGGCCCTCTGCTCGATTCATTTTTCAGTAATTTCTGCAACATTCGTGGCCTTTTCTCAAATTTTCAATCTGTTCAACACCAACTCTCCTCCTTTAAATCTCATCTTCTTTACCTCGCTGAAAATCAGGTGTCTGAGACAACTGACAACAACCCCTTTTCTGTACCCTCTTACTTTATCTATACTCAATTTCACTCCAAGGTGGATGTTGCGTATATGTACGCAATGACCTAACTTGTTCTCGTATTCCGAACTCGAATCTTCCGAATTCTATACCCTCTGACTACGGCTTACATGTCAATCTCAACCTAAATATATCTGCGCTGTCTACCTTCCTCCTAATTCTACTGACGATCCAAAATTCTTTGACTATCTCACTTTCAAAGTGGAAAACATTCTATCCCGTTCTCCTTTTGCTGATATCTCTATTTTAGGAGATTTCATTGTTCACCACCACCTTTAGCTTTCCTCTCATTTCACTAACATCTCTGGTGAACTAGCTTACAACTTTTCTATCCTAAATGACCTAGAGCAGACTGTACAGCACCCTACTCGTATCCCCATCCCCGATTGTCTAGGAGCTCGGCCCAACATTCTGGATTTATTTCTTATCTCTCATCCTTCTTACTCTGTGAAACATTTTTCTCCGTTGGGCTCCTCCGACCACAATCTTATCTCTCTTTCCTATCCTATCGGTTCAATTCGGCCTTTGGATCCTCCCAAGAGGAGGCGCCTTTGGCCCTTTGGTGCCGCTGATTGGGAGGACCTTTGGCAGCCCTTCTCTGATTTCCCATGGAATGATTACTGCTTCCGTGGCCGGGGCACCTCCGAGTGTGCTGAGCGAATCACGGAGGTGATTCTCTCCGGGATGGAGGCGTACATTCTATATTCTATTCGTACTACTAATGCAAAAGAGCCTTGTTTTAACTTTACTTGTTCTAATGCTATTCGCAACAGAGCGGAGTCTTTCAGAAGGTGCCGTCGCCATTCAGCTCCTGACTCTCACTCTGCTTATATTTCTGCCCTGAATCGTGCAAAATCTGTTCTTCGACTCGCCGAACACTCCGACATCCGACAAAAATGTGAAAACCTATCCAATTCTAATGCTTCTCGCTCTTTCTGGCATCTAGCTAAGAACCTCTTCAACAACTTTACTTCCTCTTCTTTCCCTCCTCTTTTCCATTCCGACGGTTCAGTTGCCGTCTCTTCTCCTGACAAAGCTGAACTCTTCGCTCAAACTTTCGCTTCCAACTCAACTCTGGACGATTCCGGTGCTCTTCCTCCATCTCCTCCTTCTGACTTTATTATATCTGAAATTAGAATATCTTCTAAAGATGTTCTTTCTCTCCTATCTGGGCTCAACTCTAGAAAGGCGTACGGTCCTAATGGTGTTCCTCCTGTTGTTTTTAAGAACTGTTCTGCGCTGACACCCTGCCTAGGCAAACTCTTTCGTCTTTGTCTTTCATCTGGTACTTTTCCTTCCTGCTGGAAGTTCGCTTTCATTCAGCATATCTCAAAAAAGGGTGACCGCTCTCAACCCTCCACCTATCGTCCAATTGCTTTGATTTCTTGCCTTTCTAAAGTTCTTGAATCCATCCTCAATAGGAAGATTCTTAAACACCTCTCTTCTCATAATCTTCTTTCAGATCGTCAGTATGGTTTCCGGAAGGGACGATCAGCTGGCGATCATTTTGCACATCTCTCTGACTCTTGGTCATCCTCCTTTCGGAATTTCGGTAAAACTTTTGCTATTGCGCTTGACATATCGCAAGCTTTTCATAGAGTCTGGCGCAAATCTTTAATTTCCAAACTGCCCTCTTTCGGTTTCTATCCTTCCATCTGTGCCTTCATCTGTAATTTCCTTTCTGGCCGATCTATAGCTGTGGTTGTAGATGGCCGCTGTTCTTCTCTTAAAGCTATTAACAATGGTAGTCTTCAGGGTTCTGTCCTGTCATCCACTCTTTTCCTTTTATTTATTAATGATCTCTTAATTCGCACTTCCTGTTCTATTCACTCCTGTGCCGATGATTCCACTCTTCACTTCTCCACCCGCTTCCCAAAGCGTCCCTCTCAACAGTCACTCTATGTTTTGCATAGTACGGCTATGAAGCACCTGACCTCTGATCTTTCTGCTATCTCTGATTGGGAGAGAGAGAACCTTGTGGCTTTCAATGCCTCCAAAGCTCAGTTTCTCCATCTGTCTACTCGTCACAATCTTCCACACGACTATCCCCTTACCTTCAACAACACACAACTCAATCCTTCCTCTTCTCTTAACATTGTTGGTGTTTCCTTTTTTCGTGATCTTTCCTGGAAAGATCACATATACTCTTTTTCGAAAACAGCTTCTAGGAGGTTAGGTGTGCTGTACCCGCTCCGCAGTTTCTTCAACTCCGCTCAGTTGCTGTCTCTGTACAGGGGTCTTTTCCGCCCCTATATGGAGTATGCTTCTCATGTACGTATGTGGTGGCTCAACCCACACAGCCGTACTTGACCGGGTGGAATCAAAGGCTTTTCGTCTCATCAATTTCCCGCCTCTTACTCATTGTCTTCAATCCCTCTCTCTTCGCCGCGATGTTGCCTCTCTCTTTACTATCGCTATTATAACGGACACTGCTCTTCTGAACTTTCTAACTGCACACCTCCTCCTTTAAGGACAGCAGGCAGCACCAGACTTTTTACACTTTCTCATTCCTTGTTTGTCCAACTCTCTAACGCGAGGGTTAATCGGTATTTCCAGTCCTTCATCTATTCAACAGGTCAACTCTGGAATAATCTTCCTCAATCCATCTTTTCCCCTGTCTGTGACCTCCAATCTTTCAAACGCAGAGTGTCTAGGCATCTCGAAAACCCTGGACCTTGATTTAGGCTCTCTTCTTTTGCGGGCGTTCACCTTTGGCACCTCCTTCCTGCATAAAAAAAAATGACACTCCGAATTTCCGTCACTCTCCACAATCAATCAGTAACTTACTCTTACCAACATTCACTTTCAACAATCTTTTCTCACACACTGCCACAAAATTTTCAGCAGCCTCTTGCATATCACACTCACTCAGGCCAAATAGCAGCATCATTAGCATACAAAAGATTTGACACCTCACCTATTCCCATCACGCACTAGATTCATTCTTCTTTCTAGCAGTCGCACTTTCACCTCTCTCATAACTAACCATAAACAGATTGAACAGCCGCAGAAACATCACAAATCCTTGACGCATACCAACACCTATAGCAAACCATTAGCTCAGTTCATTACTCTCACACATGCACTATTTACATCACAAACTCTTCATTGCTTTCTTTATTCATTCTATCATACGCTTTTTCAAGATCCATAAATGTCATGTATATCTCGCAATCTCTTTCATGTTCTCTGAATCACTTGTCTCATCACAAACACTTGATCCACACAGCCTCTTCCATCTCGGAACTCTCCTTCCACATCATTCACCAAGTATGCTGTAATACCACTATTTTTTTCTGTCACTATCCTACCATACACCTTCCCATCTACACTCAACAGACTTGTACCTCTGTAATTTTTACATTTACTCCTTTCACCTTTCATTCAGTACAAAGAAACAACTATTGCTTTCTTCCATTCTTCAGGCACCCTCCCATTTGTTCATGCACTCTGACATATGCACCACAACCACTCTAACCCTTTCGACCCCCCTACTTAATCATTTCCCCATATATTCCATCCACACCAGCTGCTTTTCTGCTTTTAAGCTTGCGAACAACCTCTTTCATTTCTCTCATGGTGGCATTTTGTCACAAGTCATCTTCACACCACCAAATCCTGCCATATTTATTAATTTGCGCGAAAAAGTGAACACATCCTTTGCAATCAATTTGTATGACTGTGGCTGGAAAATATGTTTTTTACCTACATATGATAAACCTTTTGTATATCTGACAGCAGTATCCTACGATTCGAAAATAGTTTACCCATGTATAATGCGCTCAGTTGTGAAAACGAGGCCGCGCGAAAGTGAACCATTTATATATCGTGATAAAATTGTTAAACGAAGGTGCTTTGGTTACGTATTTCATTTCGTATAAGGTAGCATTTTTAATATGAATGTAGTGACATTATTTGAATGTGATTGATCACATTTGTAATTAGTTTCCTTTGCATTTCAAGCATCATTTTGGTGCAGATAACGTAAAGAGCATCGGTATCATGCCTAGATTGAAGGAGTTCTATAATGACCTGCGGAGGGCCATTGCCAATGCTCATACATCTGGAAAGGGGTACAGGAAGATACTAGCGAAATATGGAATCCATGTGTCAACTGTTCATCAAATTATTTACAAATGAAGAGGCAAAGACGACGACAACTTCGCCCAGGAGTGGCCAACCATCGAATATCTCACTGAAGATGATAAGGAGGCTCGTTCGTGAGGTTAGCAGTAAGTCAAAAGTGATATTTAAAGACCTTCAGCGATCTTTGACAGGTGCCAACACACACGTTCATCGTTCCGCAATACGAAAAACCTTGAACTGATCAGCTACTGTTGTCGAAGAAACAAAGTCGACAGACAAAACTTCGCTAGGGCCCATCCGGACGACACCCCTACCATCTGAGAAAAGCTGCTTTGGACGGGTGAGCCAAAGTACCTTTTCCAGTGGTTCCGGTCTTTTGTGTTGTAGAGCGATGAACGTGTGTATTGGCGCTTGCCAAAGATCGCTGAAGGTCTTTAAGTGTCACCCTTGGATTACTGCCAACTTTGCGAACGAGTCTCTCTATCATCCTGAGCGAGATATTCGGTGGTCGGCCACTCCTGGGCGAGGTTGTCGTCGTCTTTGCCCCTCCATTCACATAAATAATTTGAGGAACAGTTGACGACACATGAATTCCATATTTTGCTGGTATCTTTTCGTACCCCTTCCCAGATGTATGGGCATCGACAATGGCCCTCCGCAGGTCATTCTAGAGCTTCTTCAATCTAGGCATGATATCCGATGCTCTTTACGTTATCTGCACCAAAATGATGCCTGAAATGCAAAGGAAATTAATTACAAATGTAATTAATCACATTCAAATAATGTCACTTCGTTTAACAAATTTATCACAATATATAAATGGTTCACTTATTTTCTCGCGGCCTCCTTTCATAGCTGGGCGCACCAAAGTTTCTTGAAGTTTTTTGAATGGTAGGATAGTGCTGCCAGATATACAAAAGATTTGTAATATGTAAGTAAAAAACATTCTCCAGCCACATCCATACAAACTGATTGCAATGGATGTGTTCACTTACTTTTTCGCACAACTGTATCTGTATATTTCTCATCTCTTCCAACATTAAACCTTCGAAGTGTTCCTTCCATCTATTCCGTAGATCCGCATCCGTTGTGAGCATTCCCCCATTTCCATCCCTCTCTCTCAAACTTTCTTAGTTTCATTTTTGCAATTCCGCACTTCTTTCCAGAACAACTTTCTTTTGTCGCACTAGTTAGTCTCTTTACACGTTTCTTGTCCTCTTCATACGCCCTCTTCTCTAGCACAATTATCCTGCGCATACGACACCCATTCTTCTTTTTATCCTGAACCGCTACTGCATTTTTGGTATCCCACCACGTTGTCGCCCTCTTTTTCGCACCCGGCACCCGTGTTTTCAACCCCACACACATTCCTTGCAGTTCGAATCAAACACTTCTCATACACATCCCACATCTCACTCATATCCACTTAATCTGCATCTTTTACACTCAATTTATCGTACACTCTCTTACTATATTCATCCGCTGCCTCTTTCACCATTAACTTTTCCACTAATTCTTTCATAACCTACCTCCTTTCTCTTCACTCGCTTCCATTCTTCACCCAACTTCATTTTACACAGATTTATTATTTGGTCAGAGAGACACTAATTCTTATCTCTATTAATTAAGTGTTTTCCCTTTTACATTAACCTATCCCTTATTTGCCGATATTCGAGGTGGGCTTACTCTTGCTCCCCTGATTTCGATCGCCAAAAGAACCTGGCTGATATATCCAGCTTTCACCATCATAGGGAAAGGCAGAAGCTTTTCCCCACAACCACTACTTATACTTGTACCATGGTATAAGTTTTCAGTATTCTTTATTTTCACTTGCTATTTTTATTTTTTCTACTTCCTTCTTGGGCTAGACCTAGATTGGATCTCAGGGTCTTTGTTAGCCTGTAACTATGTAACCTTCTCCACACATCCCTCCCTCTTTCTCTGACCATTCTCATCGCCTCTGCCCAGCCTATACCTTGTGGATAAATTCACTTTACGCCTACCTTAGTATTCAGCCATGTGCACCTTTTTCATCATACGCTCCTCACCTATACTCTCCACATGACCAAACCACCACTTCAACAAACTCGTCCATTCTTTCTTCCAAGAACTTCATCACTCCATCCACACCGCCTCGCCTCTTCATTTCTTAATCAATCCTTCTCACTCCTACTATGCACCTCAAACTCTATTTCAACCGATCTTATCCTAGTCCTTTCACGTGTACCCGATATCATAGTGCCACTTCCATACAACAAGGTTGCCACAAGCATCCATTCCCCTTTATTTTTCACTGTTATCCCACTGGTATCTTCTTCCCCTCAGTTGGACACCCAAAGCAATACGTACGCCACAATCCAAAAGTCCCACGGTGGGACCATCCGCTCGCTTCAGCTACGCAGCTTGCAGCAGAGTTCCTCAGGGACTCTCAATTTGGGAGATGATCCTGGGGAGAGCAACGACTACGCTACCCTGGACCACCTCAGACGGTCGAATGGTGCCGCACCGAATAATAGGCAGGGCCCTCGAGTTCCCGGGGTCGAAACTCCGCTCTCCGCCGTCTTCGCTCATGAGATAGAGGTGAGCTAATATGAAATCCACTCTTGAGTGATGAGGGATTCATACGCATCCGTAGAGAGACTTTCTCGATAACTAACCGCTTTTTATCTTCCAAAAAGAGTCCCGAAATCCAAGAACTGGTGACGTCATTTACTGGTTCCACCTTCCAGCCACCGGATTCATCCAACATGGCGAACCGGCCCTTACCGGAGGAACCTTCAGAAGGTCGGAGGCACTCCAAAGAGAATTTGGACTTCCCGCAGTTGGAGAGGAATAGGAACCTAACGGTGAATGCTCATGGAGAACCTTGCCTTGTCGCAGAACTTATTTGAAAAACAAAAGTAAACACTGATACTCTAAAATAGTCTGACATTTTATAAAGTTATTACACGCAGTTAGAACTGCGAAGTACTTTTTTAAGAACTTCTAAATGTTTTGTTTAGATGTTGTTGATTGTAATGTGTAAAATTTTTACTGTTAATGTTTTATATTTCTATTTTATTACTTGAAAAGTTCTTTATAATTATGAAACTATTTAAGTGTAATAGTGTTTTTAACAAGTTCAGAACACCTAAAAGGTGTTTAGTCATTTAAATTTTAAAGAGGGCTTTATACAGTTATCTGTCTTGGTTCTCATTTTTAAGAAGTACGAAACTGTGTAGCTGCATGGAAGAAAAATCACGCACTCATTTAGAAAAATACTCAAAGATGATTGTTCTACCACGCAAAACAAGCGGAGTAGGCACGTGTTTACAGATTGTATTATAGATCAGTGTTTCCGAACTGGGTATCGCGAAAGTTCATGAAAACGACAAAAATGAGCAACTGAAAATTCAAAAGTTACTGAAATGTGAAAACTTTAAATAATAATAAATATATTCGCGATTTATTACGTCCCAACGGAAAGTTTGAAGTAATGTGGTGGTGGGGGACTCGATATTGAACAGTGAGAAATGAAAATCTTGCGAGTTGCCGCGAAAGAAAAACAGATGGCATTGGGTTGCCTTGAACCAGAAAAAGTTGGAAACCACTGTAATGGATAGTATTAAATGAAGCGAAGTTAAGTTCCTCGTACATAGGTAAAACTGAAAGTATCTTAGTATCAGTTGACCAATGAAAGAAGACCATACAAGTTTTCGGTTCACCAATCACGGGTACAAACGAGAAGAATCGATGAACCAATCTATTCAAATATCGAAAGAAACGTAAACATCGATTAACCAACCAGCCAAATGACATCGACATGAAAAGTTAGTTAGTTAATCAGTTCACCAATGTAAATAGGGAATTAATGCAGTATATATATATATATATATATATATATATATATATAATATATATATATATATATATATGAACATATTTATGAGTTAAACTGTATTATAACAAAAAATTTCGATTTTCTAATATATATATATATATATATATATATATATATATATATATATATATATATATATATATATATATATATATATATATCGTCTCCTTTCATGTGTATAAAATATAGTGAAGTTTAAATTCTCAACTAAGAGAAAGTACTGTACATTTACATAGGGTAAGATGTAATAAGTAGAAACCTTTTCTTTTAAACCCAATATGGGAATTGGAAGTGTGCACTCGAATGCATACAAGCCCAAATGAATTTCTGCAATCAGTGTGTCTGAGAGAGAGAGAGTGTGTGAGAGTGTGTGTGTTTTGCTCGTGATATTTTATTATAAATAACACTTTTTGTATGATTTGTAAATAGGAAACAAGTTAAAGTATTTTATTAACTAATAATTTTGTAATTATTGTATTTTATAAGAATTTTCTAAATACTGAGTTAAAGTAAATATCTTCATTTTCAAATCTTTTTCATTTTACTTTTATAAATATGATATATGTCGGTAACGGCCGAATTAAGTCTATTAAAAATTTATTTTACATTCGAAGTTTCTCTCTCTCTCTCTCTATATATATATATATATATATAGTTTCTATATACCTCGGTGTTGTAGTGGTTACCATCGCTGACTACAAATCCACCGCCCCGGGTCCGATTCACGGCGATGGTGGAGGGCGCTCAGCTCACCCGTACAAGAAGATTGGTATCATAAATAAATGGGTACCCTGGATAGCCTAGTAGTTAAGACGCTGGGCTGCTGTTGATCGGGAGGTCGTGAGATTAAGTCCGGACGAGGACCTCGTAATTTCTGACCACCCGTGATGGGCCGTGGACATAAGACCACGCCCTGTAAGTGCCGCATTCAACAAACGAGTAGAAAGGACGCGCCAGTGGCCCCAAAAAATTATGTCACAAGAGTGTCCAAACAATGATGCCACGAGAACCCAAAAATACTAGCTCTAAATTAAGTGAATTTTTCACTAACCTTACAATTATGAAATGGATATACTGTATATACACCTTAACTTAATATATACAAGCAATGCTGCATCATTCAGCTTAGTCATCATATCGCCTTGGGACAACAATGGCTCTTCCTCTTCTAGATTTTCTGACAAAAGTCAAACACTAATTTTTCAAATCCACTTGTAAACTAAATAGAATTTATTCTTCCTTTGGTTTGTTTTCCCTTTTAATATATACGAAAGGAACTTGACTCCGACATAAAAATGTTTTAATTTTTGTAGACTATAACGTCACATTTTTGTACCTTAACAACCAATTATATCAAGGTGTGTGCTAATATATGTAAATAAATTACGGAAGGCAGAACATAGTACCGGGTGAACCAAAAGTAGGTGGACAGTAAATGATAACGTTTATTTTGAGAATACATATACAATTATATTTAATTTTTTTGTATACTATAAATCCTATAATACAAAATAAAAAAAAAAATTAACTTATACCAATACAATACAAAAGCAC
Source organism: Bathynomus jamesi (assembly GCA_023014485.1). NCBI lineage: Eukaryota > Metazoa > Arthropoda > Malacostraca > Isopoda > Cirolanidae > Bathynomus > Bathynomus jamesi. The sequence goes on along the minus strand of JAJOZX010009225.1, from coordinate 122,177 downwards.
TGAAAATTTTATCAACGCAGGTGCTCAAATTGCTGTCCATCACAATTTACACAGCTTTGAAGTCTACCTTTCACACATTGACAAACATTTTTGCACAAGTTTCTTTGTGCATTAATTTCTTGAAATGCATCTCTGATGTAATTTTTCAAATCACCAACACTTCGTGGTTTTCGACTATAAACTTTGTCCTTGAGTACTCCCCAAAAGAAAAAATCCATTGGGGTAAAGTCAGGTGAACGTGCAGGCCATTTAATTGGACCTCTTCGGCCGATTCATTTCTCGGGAAATGTTTCATCAAGATACTCACGGACTGCTCTTGAATAATGTGGAGGGGCCCCATCTTGTTGGAAATAGAGGTCATGTGAATTAGGCTGTTGTTGTAAGTGTGGAACAACTTCATTCATTAGAATTTCGAGATACTTATCACCTGTGACTGTTCCATCAACAAAAATTGGTCCTAAAACACCAGAACTTGAAATACCACCCCAAACAGTGACACCAGGCTGGTTTAGTTGCTGCTCTAATGTTAAATGCATGTTCTCACTATACCAGTAAACACAATTATGTCGGTTAACATGACCTGATAATTTGAAAGAAGCCTCATCGGTCCACACAATGTTATCTAAAATTATTGGATTTCCTTCAATTTCGTTCAGCATGATCTCACTAAATTGCAGCCGCCTGTCTGGGTCATCCTCCAATAAGCCATGAATTAGCCGTGGACGATAAGCTTTCAACCCAATAGCTTTCAGAATTCGTATAATAGAGGTTTGTGAAATGTCCAGTTCTGCTGAGGCTCTTCTGGTGGACTTTTTGGGACTGTGAACAAATGCTTCGGCAACAAGTTGCTTATTGTCCTCTGTGCAAACTGTTTTGGGTCGACCAGTTCTTGGGGCATTAAGAATTGAGCCAGTGGCATCAAATTTGTCACGAATGCGGTAAATGGTTTGTCTCTTTGGGGCTTGAGTACCAAATGTTTCAACCCATTTTGTTCTAACAGTTTCTGTATTTTGAGATTTCCAATACTCTTTTAACACCCATTTTCTGGCATCAGTATTTAGATTATTTGCCATTATGGGTTCTCTGAACTATCTGAAAAGAAAAAAGATTAAATTTAAATAAATTTAGTTATAATATTTAATATAATATAACACAAACACCATAGTTATAATGAACACCATAGTTATAACATAATATAACACAAACCCTATTCAACCTACTGTCCACCTACTTTTGGTTCACCCGTATATAAATTTGAGGGTGGTTTCAGAAAAATTTAGCGACAAAATTAGCGTTAGCGTTAGCGGCGCTAACTTTAGGAGTTAGCAGGCACAGCACTAACCCTAACACTAACCTAACCTAACCACACCTAAGCAATACATAATATATATGAACAAAAATGGCTAACCTGAAAATTAATCCTCAGGGGCTATAAATTGAAGAAAGTGGTCTAAGTTTTATAATTAGTTATTGGTTTATAATCATTTGCATACTATATAAAACAGTTTTCCAGGTTAAACAAACAAACAAAACATCCTTATTGCGGCTCATTCACAATCCATAGCCACTTAACCTAACATACAAGTACAATCTTACGTATACATCGAACTTAATATAAAAATAATATAAAAATAGGCCAACATAGCCACTTAACCTAGCATACTGGCACACTATTTGATTAATTATCTGACAATTTTATGTATATTGTTATTACCTGAGATATCTTATAACACTTATTATAACATAGCCACTTGCTATAACACTTATTATAACACAACTTAATATGTATATATAATCTTTGCTACTGTTATTTTTTATTTTATTGGGTTCAGAATCCCAGCTGAGCCGTGAACGGCCAAGCTCTGAAGGGCCAATTTAACCTACAGCACAAGTTAAGCTAGACTAAAAACTTACGGACTTGAAGGTCCTATTAAGTCCTACCTCAGGGTTGCTGACTCGATGTGGGCCTACCTTAGGCCTCAGTTGCATAAAATTAAGATAAAAAACAAAAGAGGCACTATTTATGGTCGTCTTTCTAAACCTTGCAACAACTCAACCTGCACCATTGCACGATGCAACAATCTTGTATCTAAACAACCAAACTTAATTGCAAGAGAGCTCTCTATAAGACCACGCCCTGTAAGTGCCGCATTCAACAAACGAGTAGGAAGGACGCGCAGTGCTCCCAAAAAAATGATGCCACAAGAGTGCCCAAACAATGATACCACAAGAGCCCAAAAATGCTAGCTCTAAATTAAATGAATTTTTCACTAACCTTACAATTATGAGATGGATATATATCACTTTAACTTAATATATACAAGCAATGCTGCATCAATCAGCTTAGTCATCATATCGCCTTAGGACAACAATAGCTCTTCCTCTTCTAGATTTTCTAACACTCCCCACCTTGATACAATTTGCATTGGAGCCCTTTACATTGCCTGATGGGTAATAATTGAGTTCTGGCAAGTATTCTATCTGCTACCTCTTCCATAACTGATCTTGTAGCTCTTCAAGGTACTTGAACCTTCTGGTTAACTCTTCTTGAGTGCTCTGGATAGGCTGTAAGTCTTCTGGCAAACTGGGGCTTGATGTTAATCGTTTACCACAAAGAAAATTATTTGGTGTCAATGGCTCTGCATCCCGCATACTGTTATAAACAAAGGTGATAGACCTACTGTTCACCATTGCTTCTACTTCACACAAAACAGTGCAGAATTCTTCTTTGCTCAAATGAGCATTAGCTAAAAGTTTCTTTAATGGACACTTTACACTTCTCACTAGCCTTTCCCAAAATCCTCCCCACCATGGTGCTTTCTCAACAATAAACTCCCACTGTACCCCATGGTGTGAAAAGTAGGATTGGAATCCCTCCTCTTTTAGCAAGGGCCAAACTTCTTGGAGTTCCTTTGCAGCCCTTTTGAAGGTTTTTGCATTATCCGATATGATTTTATTTGGGAAACCCCTTCTGTTCACAAACCTTTTAAAGGCCAAAAGAAATACACCACTACTTAAGTTGCTTACCAACTCCAAATGGATTGCTCTGGTGGTAGCACATGTGAAAAGACATATATAACCTTTGTTAAACTCCCCTTGCTCATACACATAGACTGGACCTGCGAAGTCTACTCCCACTGCATCAAATGGGGCAATATAGACACACCGTTCTCTTGGAAGTGGAGCCGCCTTTTCATAATAAGGCTTTGCACTCCAACGCTTGCAAACCACACATTTATGCAAAACCTCCTTTACTACTTGTCTAATTTGGGGAATCCAAAACTGTTGTCTGATCTCTTTTATTACTTTTCTAACTCCAGCATGTAACAACTTATGATGAGTATCCAGGATCAAAAGTTCCACAAAGTGTCCCCCAGAAGGTAGCAAAATTGGATGTCTTTTCTTCTTTGGAAGCCCAGAAAACTGCAGTCTACCTCCTACTCTCAATGAATCCTGATCCAAAAGCACATCCAAATCCCTGGGAGCAGAATGCGTTGGTAGAACCTGTAATGGACGGCTGGTGAGCAATTCCCTCTCTTCACCAAATTTTTCCTTCTGCACATATACCACCCAGTATTGCCTGGCTTGCTGAATCTCCTTAACGTTCAGAATTCCTTAATATTGTTTGTAAATCTATATACCCATGCTGTCACTCTTAACAACCTTTTCAGACTGCTAATGTCCTCAAGCCTCAAAATGGGGTCCTCCTGCATAACTTGACAACTGTTCACAGTGTATTTTCTCACCTCACTCACCCATGCTTCTTCAGCCTGGCATTCTCCTACAATAGGCTGATTAGAAGGCCAGTTTTCACTTCCAAGTTTTAGCCACTCTGGCCCATTCCACCACAAACTTGACTGTGCAAGATCTTTCACTGAAATTCCTCGTGTTGGTAAATCAGCTGGGTTTTGGGTGCCTGGACAATGCTTCCATTGCTTGGGATCTGTGTGTGTTTGAATTTCCTCCATCCTTTTGGCAACAAATGGTTTCCATTTCCTTGCCTCGCTTCTTAACCAGTGCCAAACTATAGTGGAGTCTGTCTGATGATAGAATTTCATAGAGGGCCAAAGACTTTTGCACTGTAACTGCAAGCCGACTAGCAATAACTGCACCCATCAATTCCAACCTTGGAATAGAAAGCCTTTTCAAAGGTGCTACTCTGCTCTTTGCAGCAACCAACCTGCAACTTACTTCCTCTTTGAATGTGCCTCTATATAAATATACAGGTTGCATAGGCTTCCTCACTTGCATCACGAAAGATGTGCAGCTCCAAATTGTCTGGACTATTGTTCAACTCTCCAAAGTTCCATCTTGGGATTTCAATGTCTCCAAGATGTGCCAATTCTTTGAACCAATATTTCCACCTTACCACCATATAATCAGGTAACTCTTGATCCCAACCAAGTCCAATTTCCCAGAGGCTCTGAAACCAAATTTTTTACTTCATCACAAATGGAGCCAGGAATCCAAGAGGATCAAAGACCTTTGAAGCCAAACTAAGAGCTGTACGTTTTGTCCACCTTGTCTCATTCTCAGCCAGCTCTACTAAAGATTTCCCATTGAAGGTAAACAAATCCTCTCCTTGCTGCCAAACAATGCCTAGCACCTTTGTGTCTGTTGCCCACAACTCCTTAACACCAGAATCCTCAATACTTTCTGCTGCATCAGGTACTACACAGGACTGACTCATAAACTGTTGTAACTGAGAATGATTGGTCTGCCATTTTCTAAGCTCCATGCCAGCCTCCCTCATTATAGCTCTAGCCTCCACGAATATCTGTTTAGCCATTTCTGTATTATCCACGGAACACAGCAAATCATCAACATAAAAATTTTTCCTTATGTGTTCAATAGTGTTAGGATAGACTTCAGAATATTTCTTAAAATGGTACTGCATAGTAGCTGCCAACAGAAATGGACTAGAGCTGAGGCCAAACAACACTGACTTCGTTCTAGTACAGGGTGTGCCGTAAGTTTCCATACATAGGAAAAATTAAACGTTTGTTTTTATGTTTCAGATACCCTAAGAATATGCGTGTAAGATCTTGTTTACTGATGAAGCAAATGTTTACGTCAATGGAGAGGTTAATCGGCAAAACATACGTTATTGGAGTAATGCTAACCCTAACTGGCTGAGTCCGACGAAGATGCAAGGTGCCGGTAAAGTGATGGTGTGGGCCGGGATATGGGGTGACAGAATTATTGGACCAATTTTTGTCAGTGGAAATCTTAATGCCGAAAGGTATCTTAACATGTTGCAAGAAGAGATTTTCCCATCCCTGCTAAACGAGGAAGGTAACTTCCCAGTTTACTTTCAGCAAGATGGAGCTCCACCTCATTATGGTCTTCACGTGCGTCGGTATTTGGATCAGCAGTTTCCGGATGCTTGGATTGGTCGGCGTGGTCCTGTGGAGTGGCCTCCCAGATCCCCAGATCTCACCCCCCTTGATTTCTATCTTTGGGGGCACTTGAAGGCCATGGTGTATCAGGAAAAGATACGAGACATAAATCATCTAAAGGAACGTATCACCAACGCCATTACAAGCATAACGTCAACTGTGCTAATGCGTGTTCATCAACAGTGGGGAACACGTATTGAAATGTGTTTTCAAAACAATGGCAACCATGTAGAGCATATTATATAAATAAAAATGGTTGTCCATAAAAAAATGTTTATTTTTCCTATGTATGGAAACTTACGGCCCACCCTGTATATGCTTGAACCTTAGGTTCATTTTCCAACAAGTCTTCCGTATCCACCCACAGATACCTTACTGCATCTCTGTCCTCTGGTTTTGACTTTATCCGCAAAAAGGCTTGCTTCACATCTGCAGTCAATGCTACTCTACCAAACCTGAATCTCAGTAACAAGGAAAGTAAATCTGCATTTAAATTTGGCCCAGCATCCAAACAGTCATTTAAGGACACACCCTTTGTCCTTGGCTGAGCCATCAAAAACTACCCTCAGTTTGGTGGCAGTTTTGTCTCGCCGTACCACTGCATGGTGTGGCAGATAATGTGCCTCCTGGCTCACCAGCTCACCTTGCACCCTTTCAGCATAGCTCTCCTTTACATAGCTTAGGATGGCCTCATTGTATTCAATTAACAACTCCTCATTTTTTCTTAGCCTGTGCAATGAAGTCTCCAACCTCCTATTGGCTAGCTGAAGGTTTGAACTGGGTTTGCAAGAATCCTTCCAAGGGAGCCAACTTCATAGCAACCATCTTTAAACCCAATCCCTTTTTCAAATTGCTCTAAAACATCACTGTTCACTGTACTTGCCTGCTTCTCCTGTTTGTCCTTTATGCCAATGGATTCATGTTCCCAAAAGGCTTTCAAATGCCTTCCCAAACCATGGCTGTTCTCCTCAATCTTAACAAAAAGAGCTTTAACCTCCATTTCATTGCAATAGCTACCATGTAGCATCCAGCCTAGCTTACTTTCAATAGCTACCGGACTTCGAGATGTGCGGACAATATTACCAGTGATGAAGTCCCAGTAATAGTCAGCTCCAATCAAAAGTCTAATATTTTCTGTTCCTTCAAACTTATTATTGCCCAAATTAATTCCTTTAACTTGCAATTCTTGGACACATGCCATATCTAAACAAGTAGTGACTGGAGCACAAAATTCCTCAATCTCTACAGCTTGGACCTTGATAGTGGGACCTTGTGGTAACAACCTCTTAACCAGAACTTCTATCTTCTTAACTTTGGTTCGGTTTTGAACGGAACCCCCAAACCCAGAAATTCTTAAATTTTCTCTCTTAAGTTCTTTAAACTTCAATTTTATGGAAATTCTGGTCTTAATAAAGCTACACTGGCTACTACTATCAAACAACGCTCTTACAGTAGCTTCTCCATCATTCCCAATTAATAATGCTGCAGCTGTTTGCAATAATCCTCCTTTACTTTTACTCCTTTTCATAGCAGTGGCATAAAGTCACTGGCATATGCCACTGATGTCTCTACTTCTCGGGTAGGCCTACTAGGAGTGTTTTCACACAATAATGGCTGATGCCGGCCATGACATTTTTTGCAAGGGCGTACAGTTAACCTAACGATTGGTTAGGTTAGGTTGTGATATTTTCGTTAGTTAGCCTTATAAACCTAACTAAAGAAGGCTGGGGTCCCTATTCTTCAATAGCTCCGAATAAAAAGTTATGGAATTTAGATTTGGAGTTCAACTGAATAACCTTGAATAAACTTGACAAACCCCTTCACCCAAGTGGGTTCATGTCTTCCAAATGAAATGTAATATAATATAAAAATAAGTTCATCAAGTGCTAAAACACTCTTGTCTTTTGAATTGAGTGTCCAGGTTAAGATAGGCAACGTGTGTATTTTGTCATAGAAATATTAATGACAGTCCATTCGGCGAATCGTCCGTTCGGCGAATCGTCCGTTCGGCGAAACAGCCGTCGGCGAATCGTCCGTCGGCAAAATGTCTGTCGGCAAAACGTCCGTCGGCGAATCGACCGACCACGATATATATATATATATATATATATATATATAGAGAGAGAGAGAGAGAGAGAGAGTTGGGCTGGGATGCTTTAAACCCAAGATCCTGTCCCAAAGCTGGATCCTATCTTCTTTGCAGAGTGACCCGTTGCCCACGTCGGGCTACCATCATGAAAAAGAAAAAACTATAATGTTTTTCATTTACCATTACTTATTTGGACTATAGTGGATTTAATTTTCCCGGAAGAGTTCCTTGTTCTCTGCACGGTCTGTGTGTATCATATAATATATATGAAAATTATTTCACGACAGTAAACGCCGAGATATCTGGCTTCTGGTGATTCCTTCTCATGTTTGGCAAGTTTGTACAGAATTCCTGAGGTCTGCAATGCAATTTATGAAGCGCTGCACGAATTCATTCGGGTTAGTGAAAAGCAGACAAGCATTGTATTTTTTATGAATGAAAGTTGTATTTATCAAATGTCAATTGAACATTGCAAAGCCATAGATAAATATCTGTGGCCACGTTTTGATCATTTGGAGCGGATTCGGAATGAATGTCGCTCAATGACGACGAACTTGGAGATGGGGAGCTTTGTGACACGTTAAATATAGATGGAGGACAGGATACTTCCGACGAATTCTGTAATAAGCTTAACCTTTTCCTGGTGATTACATTTTGAATTTCCATTTGAACTTCTATTATATCTTTCAGTGGTAACTTTTTCATTTGCACTGCATTAGTTTTACAGAATAAGTCGCATTCATCCTCCTTTTCTGGTTCTTTTGGATGCAAAATCGGTCTCAAGGCTTCAACAGCGCGATCCAAATGAGAAAAGTCATCATGCTGGCGTCTTTCTTTGTGCCTGTTGATTCTCTTTATACTCCTGTTGTCCGATTATTTGGCGTTAATGTTACTGGGAGAGAAATTTTGCCTCGTAAATTATCATTATTCACTGAAGAATATTCCTGTGGTAGTTGTACCGTTGTTGTCTCATCACTAACACCATTTGCTGATGGTCCATCCATTGCACCACTTTCTGTTGCTCCATCGGCTGTTCCACTTGTCATACCCTGTAAGAGAGATTCCTCCGTCGTCGTATTTGCCTCAACAGCAAAGCTGGGCACTTGCGTTTTTTTTTGCGGTACTGCGGTACTGCGGTACTACCGCACTACCAAACCGGTACCGCATAACGCAGTACCGCAAAGGATCGCTGAAAGTACAGGCTGTACTTTCAGCGATCCTTTGCGGTACTGCGTTATGCGGTACCGGTTTGGTAGTGCGGTAGTACCGCAGTACCGCAGTACCGCAAAAAAAACCGCAAGTGCCCAGCTTTGCTCAACAGTATCCTAAAACATGACAGTTGTTGTCAGTCACTATATATACACACGTATAGTATATATAGTATACATATATATGGTATTATATATATACGTAAACGTAATATATATATATATATATATATATATATATATTATACTTATATTCTTATTTCGACAGGTACCTCAAACAACAGAGGAATGGCATCAAATTGCTCAGGATTTTCAAATCCGATGGAATTTTCCATTCCTTGGAGGAGCTCTAGATGCGAAACATCAAACATGTCACCATTAAATGTCCCTTAAAGAGTGGATCAGAGTTTTATAATTATAAGGGGAATTTCAGCATTGTGCTTTTGGCTTTGGCAGACAGGAACTACTGCTTTCTATATATATAGATGTTGGAAGCGCAGGTAGGTCATCAGATGGAGGTATATTCAATCATTCATCCCTTAAAACAGCAATGGATCAGGATTTGTTAGATATACCTGAGGATATTTTGTTTGTTGCTGACGATGCCTTACCACTCACTAAACATATTATGAAACCATTTGCTCATCATGGTGCCCTTTCGTATGAAGAAAAGATTTACAATTATCGGTTATCAAGGGCAAGACGAGTAGTCGAAAATACGTTTGGAATATTGGTCTCTAAATTCAGAATATATGAAAACCTCTACCCTTGAAGCCAAGCTCAGTAGACAAGGTGGTTAAAACAACTTGCGCCCTTCATAATTGGCTTCGGAAAATGTCAGGAGGGGATTATTTACAAACAAACGCAATAGAGAGAGAAGACCATGAAAGACGTGAAATCTTGGAAGGGTCTTGGCGTTCTGTTAATTCAGTTGGTTTAACAGAGGTCACAACATTTGCAGGGAGCAATAATTATAATTACACGCGTGAGGCATCACAAATCAGAAATGAATTACTTCGCTACTTTGTTGAGGAGGGGGCTGTACCATGGCAAAATGAGATGATTCATTAATGTACTTACAGTAATTTTGGTTTATATATACAGGGTGTCCGGCAGAATTTCCACCAATAACAAAATTATATATTTCGTAAACTATCACAGATAGAATCATAGGGTTTTCACTCTCAGATGCAGAAACTCACCAAGTTTCAGTGTCCTTCAGTAGACCTCCACGTGTGCACCCTTGGTGGCCTGACAAATGTCAAGACGATACTCTACCTCTCGCCAAGTGTTTTGCAGCATCATCGGTGTGACAGATTCACAAAATGCAATGATTCGGCGACGCAGGTTAGCCAAATCCTGCACCCGCAGGTGCATGTATGTCCTATGTTGCCCCTGTTATTGTGGCTTCGGCAAAAAATAATGGCCCTATCACGGAATCAGATGTCAGGGAACACCACACGTTCATTTTTGGACTGTCACGTTCAAGTTCCTGAACTTCGTGTGGATTTTCACTTCCCCAAATTCGACAATTGTGTCTGTTTACCCTACCACAAACGTGAAGGGTGGCCTCATCATGGAAGGCAACGTGATTGAGAAATGCATCATCATCATCATCTATCCGCGATAACATTTCCAAGGCGAACGTGTTACGGATAGGTTTGTCATTTGCTTTTAACTTCTGTACCACCTGAACCTTATAGGCTCTGAGTCGCAGTCTTTTGTGGACAACATCGTGTACCGCAGACCATGGAATACGTAATTCGTGACTGGCTCGACGAATGGATTTTCGGGAACTACGTTGAAAAGTTTCCCTTATCATTTCAACAACATCCGCATTCACTGTCTGGTTACCGCTTCCTTTCTCAACACAGAACCAGTTTCCATCAACTGTTTATGCCAAGCCACAATGCTTTGTCGCTCTGGTAGATCCTGTCCGTATTCTCGTCTGAATCTCCTTTGCATAGTAACCGGAAACTTGAATTCCGCTAACCAAAAACAACACTGCACTTTCTGCTGCACTGTGAACGGCGGCGCCATTTTAAAATTGAGCGATACTCACCGCGCAAGCGCTAGAGCTCCAAGCGCATGCGCTAGATAGTAGGTGGAGCCACTAAATCTGTATGAGGAAAAACTTGGAGAGTTTCTGCATCTGAGGGTGAAAACCTTATGATTCTATCTGTGATAGTTTACGAAATATATAATTTTGTTATTGGTAGGAATTCTGCCGGACACTCTGTATTTCGGCAGTACCTGCTCCTGACGTTTTGCTTTTCTTTATCTTATTCATTTCAGAGGTGTAAGTGGCTCGCAAATTATGAATCTTATTTTTGCTGCCGATGCATCAAAATCTTCTACTTTTTGCCAATTCAATAAGAGCAGCGTTTCTAGCATGCATATATTTATATAACGGATCATTAAAATCCCACAGACATGGATGCGATCCATGTCTCGGTAAATTTTATCGTTTCTTGACTACTCCACTTATTTGTCATTTGAAAATAAGTCACAAATTTGAATAAACAGAAGTCACCCGCACGAATCACTTTCACCAAAATTTGGAATCAGCCAACATGTACTGCTTGCGCAAATAACCTTCATGGATGACTTCCGCGCATGCGTAGTAATCGAAAATCTATTTGCGTAAGTCAACCTGCGCAAGTCGCCACTTATGTAGGTAAAAATCAGCTGCCTGTTTACACGGAGCAACTATATTATTGCGCAAGTAGCAGTCTGAGGTCACATTGTCATGAAGGGTAAAGTGTTTGCTGCTGCTGCCGGAGTGCTCAGCGAAATATTAATATGTGAAATTGAAAACGTGCGGAAACGCAAGAAAAGGAAAAGGCTTTGAGAACGTCAGTGGATAAGCCGTAGAACCTTACTTGGTGCATCAAATACATTGCTAAAGGAATTTCAGACCGAAGCTCCCAAATCGTATTTCAATCACCTGAGAATGACTGTAGAGCAATTTAATTTTCTGCTAACAAAAATAAAAGGTGTGATCCAAAGACATGATACAAACATGCGATCAGCGATTTCTGCTGAAGATAAACTGCATATAAAAAATAACACGTGAATAATATTTATGATACTAGACGAAAGCGCTTGAGCACTATTTCGTGTTTTAATTTCCTTCGTGGTTATCCTCATTTTATATATATATATATATATATATGTGTGTACATACAGGATGTCCATAAATTATTCACCCCATTATAAGCCTTAATAAATTTGTTATTATAGGAGCTATCTTTAAACGGTTTGCGGCAATTAATAACACAACTTAAACATTTTTTGTTTTAATTCAGTAAACCTCCACGTGAGCCCCATTGGTAGCACGCAGAACATCAAGGCGATAGATGATTTCGTTCCAAACATTAAGAAGCATATCTTGCTTGATGGAAGCTAATGTCTCTTCAATCCGGTGTCTTAATTCTGTGATGTTATTAACCTTCTTTGCATACACTCTGTCCTTTGTGTAGCCCCATAAAAAGAAATCCAGAGGCGTGATATCCGGGGAACGAGGAGGCCATGGAATAGGGCCATCTCGCCCGATCCAACGAGAAGGGAACTTTTCATTGAGGAACCTCCGCACTTCTAATCCCCAGTGTAGCGGTGCCCCATCTTGCTGAAAGAACACACGGGGCTGCATATCCTCAAGCTGAGGTGCAGCATACCATTGGAGGTTTGGTTTCCCACATCCACAGCACACACATTGCTTTCTCCTTCACTGTCGCCATTGTGCCCCTAGTGGATGTTCTGCGAAATAAAGAAAAAAACTCCTTGAGTTGTGTTATTAATTGCCGCAAACCGTTTTAAGATAGCTCCTATAATAACGAATATATTAAGGTTTATAATGGTGTGAATAATTTATGGACACCTTATATATATGGCGGCTGACATCACCTTTAAAGGTGGGTTGCATGCATCCTAAATTGAATTAGCTAGTCCTATAGGATTTTATTCTAAACAAATCGGGTTGTATGCTATTTTGAAAAACTCTTGTTGGCCCCTATTTTATATTGATTCATAAACATATATTATGAAAATAGGAGTAGGGTCAATAGGCTATACCTAGGAACAAACCAATATACATATAAAAAATCAATACATCAATCATTGTTTTAACATAAAGGTCTACCCTAGGCTAAGTATACAAATTTGCAGAACAGAGATGGATCAGAAGCCATCCTGTCATTCATAATTGCAAAGTCGAGGGCCAAGCTCTATACTAAAAGACTAGGTAAAATTTTCGGAAACCACACACATTAGTCAACTGTCTATAAAAGCATTTGCCATAAATACTCGGATGTCAGGATTTGAATTTTTGTCAAAGCCTGTAGATTAGACATAGGCCCTAGGGCCTATGTTTAAACTACTGTAGGCTTAATCAGTGAATCATCAATCAAAATGTCGATAAATCTCTAAAGTTGGCTAGGTTAGTATGCATAGATGTTACTGATGTAGGCCTATGTTGTAGGCCTAGATTCAAATAAAAATGCCACCTATGTAGCCATGATAGTAGCCTAATTATATAGTCCATACCAGTGGTGTAGTCGTAATTTCTTCAGTGGGGTAACGCAACAACAATTTTTCTTATATAGCGCTTCTATAAAATTCTACAGCGTTTTTACATTTTATGTACATTCCCAAAAAACACGTTGAAATTGAAGGGGTTAGGAAAAAAATATAGTTAGAAAGAGTATGTATTACAAAAATGTTCTGTTCAGTAGAAACAGCAAAAAATATAAAAAATATAAAGTAAAATAAAACCAGTAGGGTAACGCCGTTACCTTGCGTTACCCCCAGACTACACCACTGGACTCCATACCCAGCTTAGGACTAGGCCATATATGGGTTCCACTCTTTCAGCCATAGCTTAGTTATTATAAACTTTTGGAATGCTTTGCCATCTGACAAAAACAAAAATTTTATGGGGAGCAAAATGCTACCAAAGGCTAATTTATCCATGTCTAAAACCAGAGTAGACCTAGCTTAAGTTATATACTCAAAAACAGAATGTCACCAGCGTATATAGGGGGGGGGGGGTGCACGGGGCCATATCTCCCCTTTGTAGATAAAAATACGGGTTGATGTATAAATTTTAATTCGTTATTAAAATGTTAAATTTTTTAATATTTGTGTGGATTAGGATAGTATAGTAATATACACATATTGTTCATTTTGAAATTGAAATTTGTTTCCATTTTTTGTCTTTACGTTTCAATTTTCAAAAAACCATTAGCCTAAATGGCGTCGATGGGCAGTGGGCACACAGTTTACTGTTTTCAAGTTGTATGAACGTTTTTGTCGCCTGTTTCAGTTTGTGCTTGTTTGTGCCTGCGAGAGCTCGCCGACTGTTCCCATATTGATGTCTTAGAATTGTTACTCGTTAATCGTTGGTAGTATTCAAATCCAAGTCTCGTAAACTCGCAACTTACAAACGTGTAAGCTTATAAGTTGTTTCTACCTACAGTTAACACGATACAGTTGTCTTACAGCTGAAGGGGCGTTTTTATCACATTGTAATCGTTGGCAGAATTTATGTTTCCTAATTCCCTCAGTTTGCACGAAAAAAATCTTTCCTAACTGTTAAATCACTTGATATCTACAAATCTGTAGTGAAAAAGAAGAAAGAGACAGAAAAACAGACAAAGAACAGCCAAAGGAATATTTTCCCGCCAGTCTCAAACATCTTAGAATCACATGGAAGCGAAAGACGCAAGTGTTTTCAAGGAATCAGAAATAACGCTAGCCTCGTAACAACATAACGGACGCTTGGGGACGCTTCTCAGAAATGCCGCGAAACTCCACGTCTCAGATCAGAGGTTATATAAGCGAGGGTCCACTGATACACTCTCTCACTCGCCACTCAGTGGCGGTCCTGGCATTTTTGGCGCCCTAGGCGAGATCATGCAAAGGTGCCCTTCCTCTGTCAACAGCACACTCCCCCCCCGGTGCATAACCTCTGCCGCAATAAAACACACTGAACACATTGTCTTTAAAACACAAAGCACCTCCTTCATTTATTGTTCTTAGCTTCAAGTAAGAACAAGTTGTCTTGAAACAAAAACTACAAAGAAATCTTGTATGAATAATAATTGAACACTCAATAAAGATTCCCAAATATATTGCAAACAAAATAATAAATATTCCAATGTATATTGCACACAAAATAGATAAATAAAAAACACTAATAAATCACACAATGTAGCTTAATAAAGGAATAAGATTGCCAGCTAGCAAATAACTGAATTTTAAATTTGGTTTGGAAGTTTTAGGTCTAGTTGTTTTCCTATTAAAACCTGATCCTCCTGTCTTCCTTGATGCAAATTCATCAATGATGTCATCATAGGAAATCTGCTCAGAAACCGCATGGTTAATGCTGATGACAGCAAGACCGAGGCGGTCTTGCATCATGTGGATCTCAGGTAAGTCTTGATGAGCTTGAGCTTGGAAAAGCTCCTCTCCGCTCCAGCCACTGTCATTGGAAGGGTGACAGCAACCCTGAGGGCGACCCAGAGGTTGGGATAGATCTCTGTGAGCTGCTTTTCATGGATAAACGTCAGCAGCTGAAGTGCTGTCATGCTCGTAGATGGCAGTTCAGGCAAATTCTTTAATTCCTGTGCCAACTCCCTACCATCTAGATCAGAATGTCCTCGACAGCTTAAAGTGTTGCTGAGGGTTTCTGATTGCTCTGTCATCTCCTCATTTGACAAGTTTTGGAAGTTTGAGAGCACTCCAAACTTGTCTCTCACTTCTCCCAAGGTCTGCAATCTTTCCTGAAGTGATGAGATAGCAGCATCCACCACCACATTGAAAAAGGTCACCTCCAAATTTTTAAGTGCGTCATTGATGGGCTCATCAGGGGACTCATAGGAGAAGTGCCGCTTTGTGGACCTCAGCCTCTTTTGCTGGAGAACAGCCTCCACATTCATGTCTTCGCACATGTCCATGGCTGAGGTTTGTGCAGCCACAAAGCCTGTTGTTTGTAAGTGCTGAGAGTTGTTTCAGTCTTCCTTAGCAGATTGACAGCCACATCCAACTGCATGAGGGAGACTGGATTAGTTTGCTGACTTGCTGTATGTGGCTTAGGATGTCATACCACACCACAGTGCAGATTGAAAACCGGTATGACCCTATCTCCTCTGCCAAAGACTGGCCTCAATCTTTACCATAGGGTCAGTGGTTTGACCCCTCACCTCAATGAGTGCCTCTCTCACTGATGCTGCTTGGTACCTTACTGGCTCAATACTCTTCACCCTGCTTTCCCACCTTGTCTCTGACCATGATTTTAAAGTCAAGTTAACATGGTTCTTCAGGATAGCCCATCTTTGTGTAGAAGCCGAGAACAGGGTGTAGAGCTTCTGCAAGATGCCAAAAGCCAGTGGCATCTGTGGAGCTTTTAGCAGCATCAGCTACCACCAGATTTAATGTATGAGCCCCACATGGCACAAATAGAGCCCGTGGATTCTTTTCCAGCAGCCTGGCTTGGACTCCTTGTTTTTGCCCCTCATGTTGGCTCCGTTGTCATACGACTGTCCTCTGCAGTCGTCAAAGAGAATGTTTAGGTCCTCTAGTCTCTTCAAAATTAGGGACGACAAACTTTGGCCAGTGGACTCCTCTGCCTCCAGGAACCCCATGAAATGTTCCTTTACTTGGGGTTTATCATCCAGTGAAACAATCTGATTATCACTGACATTTGTTCTGTATGACTAACATCTGGGTGCAATCTAAAATGATAGAAAAGTACTTTGATTGCTTGATCTCCTGCACCATTGTATGAATGATCTTGGTACTGATGGAGTCAATCAGTTCGTTTTGAATGTGTTTGCCCAGATAGCTGGTGTGACTTGCTAATCCACTTTCCACCCTGTGAATATGATCTTTCATTACTTGGTCAAATTTTTCCATGAGCTCAACCTCTTTTAAGAAGTTCCCGTTTGATGGCGTGTGCAGTGTTTCTGTGTGTCCCCTCAGTGCCATATTCCTCACTGCCAGAGACTGTACTATGGCAACCAGCCGCACCAGAACATCTCTCCATCGCTTCCTCTCAGCCTCAAGGAGTGCCATCTCTTTTTTGTCAATGGTTTCCCCTTTTATAATCCGCACCTCCATTTCTTTCCATGTTGTCAAATGTTTTAGGTGTTCTGGTGTGTTTTCATGAGAATTGAGCGAGGTAGTTGCATTCTTCCAGTCGTCAAGTCCTCCCTTTATTGAAGAAAAGTCTTTTGTCGAGAACAGCTTGCAGCAGAAGCAGAAGAGGCTGTTGTTTTTCCGTGAATACATCAGCCAACTTCTTTTCATTTTCTCTCCGTTTACCAAGATTCTATTGAAGTATTAGTGGTGGCATTTTCTTCCATCCTCTCTCCTAGGAAAGATGAAGTCAGGTGTTACCTGGTATGGTCCTCGCCTAACAAATTCTGTCCTCATCTTATCATTCAGGACAGAAGGCCATTCAGCAGGAGCAATTGGTTCTGCATCTGTCTGGATGGGCGGAATCGATGTGCCTTGATCAGCAGGTTCAGCACAGGAGGATCCTTCAGGTGCATCTGAAAGGATATAGAGGAGATGAGAATCAATTTATTTATTTACAGTATGCTTATCATGGGTTAAACATAATCATTCTCATGTTTATGATTAGTACAACTTCACCTAGATTTGTGTCCTTGGTTTTTAGTATTAACTATTATATCATTTGAAATATAACACGTCCTTTGTAACTCTGTTATGCTTTTTCCCCAATTCATTTATTTACATTATGCTTATGATAGGTTAAACATGATTCATATGATGATTGTGTCATTTTACAAGCTAACCAACTTAGCCCTCCTTGTTATCAGACAAGAGGACATATAGTAATTTAATACCGGTAATATGACTAATATCTATGCTACCGTCTTGTACATACCTAAAGAAAGTGGCAGGGTAGAGAGGGTGGTTGATGTGCCTTCATCTGAGGAAACTGGCGCAGCAGAAGTAGAGGTGGAAGTAGATGGCCCTTCATCCACAGACATCCCAGTTTTAGCAGAGGAGGGTCCTCCAAGATATTTTAGAAGTGCATCTGAAACGATATAAATAAATGTTATCATGTGAAGCAAAGATGATGACACACAGTTGCTTCGGTCATTGTAAATAACTTATTACTGCCACATGCCATTTATTTTATTTGGGGTTTATATTTGTTTATTGTGTATTTTCCAGATTATTGTCACATTTTTGTTAAAGAAAAGTATAATTCAATGAAAAATTAAATCATTCGAATATTTATATAACCTTGGGAATTCTGAGGAAATTTTGTTGGGTGTTCTTGGATAATTAAAAATGTAGAGTGGTCACACTGATAAGTACACGTTAATAACAGCAGAAATCTAGTTAAGCCCAATACTAAAGCTAAACGCTTATAAACCTTACACCTAGCCATAAAGGGTTAGGTTATGGTGAGGGTGAGGGTTTTAAACTAAAAACCCAAAATCTGACAACACAAACATGAAGCAGACAAATTTTAGAAGTCATTTCAGCAAAAAAAAAAAAATTGAGATTTTTGCCTAAAATAGCGGATTGCCCACTTAAAGTAGCAAACTTTCTTGATTTTACAGTTTAAAAAAGTAATTAGATATAAAAATGAAACTTAAATAAAATGTTCATGACATACTTTACTTTTCGATCGCATCTCCTCTTCCTCTTTTCTTCTCTTTCTTCCCTGTGCACCTGACGGCTTTGTCCTCTTCAACATGATGCTCGGCCAGACACGACTCACTGTAAACTAGAACACATACGAAATTGTGGAGTGGAGAAAAATCCGTCGCTAGCTACACTCTAATTTACTCTGCTTGATTTTAATAATTATAAACAGTTTTAACTTATACCTATTTCATTGCTTGTTTATTTTAATGAAATAACTTTTAATTTAGTTTTATAAATTGATTTTTACAAGCAAAATCGATACCTATCACCAAGGATAAATATCTATCTCCAACCGGGTTGGTGAGACCGTGAGTTGGTAAATTTCTCGAGCCCTGGACTGGAGCCTGTTTGAGAAAAAACAAAAACGGGCGTGCTATGTCGCCCCCGCCACCAATTGGCGCCCTAGGCGGCGCCTATATCGCCTATGCCCAGGACCGCCACTGCTCTCACTCACCCACTTCTCGTCTTGGCCGTCACGTCACACTCTCAGCCTTCGTCAGCAACACTCGTCAAACCACCCGCTCTCCGGCCTTCGCTGGAGAGCGGCCTGCTGTTTCTTCAAGGCTCAGGTCTATCCTCAAGTAAGACCTTCTACAGACCGCCTGCAGAAGCATTCTTTCGAAGCCCAGCGCCGTTCGACTTCAGCCGGTTTCAGTCCTTCAAGCAACATCTCAACTCTACACGAAGCGAATCAACACTTGAGGCGACCGGCGCCCGTTCAACAAACTTCACTAGGACGGTCAACATCACCTCGGGCCTGCAGTAATAGGTCCATCTTCAACACTTCTTCACCAGAGGTATTCGACATCTCGGTAAGCTAAGTGCATCTTTTCTAAGTAACTCTCCTGAAGCCTACATCAGCCTACCGCAGAACGGTAGGCTATACTCCCAAAGTGTTTCCATAAGCTTTCTAACTAACTCTCGTTAAACATGCAGTAGGTCTGAGCCCAGTTCAAGTGTCATTCCAATACCGATGCGTGTACCATCTTGCTATTGTGTTCATTCATGTAATCCATAAATACTTTGCATCCGTTTATTTATGTGATTTATTTAAGCATTTCATTATTGACGGCCGAATCCACTTACCGTGTACTAAACGCACGTGCATTCTTTATACCATTACTAGGCCCATTCAATGTTCCATTTATGCGTAACTCTAGCCTACCTAAATGAAGGCCTAATCCATTTACAGTGTACCAACTTACGTGCATTTCTTCCAATCATTATTAGGCAGCATCTTGTTTATGTTTCACGTTTGCATACCATTAGCCTATCATAAAATGAGTGCATTACTTAACAATTAATCTGTATAACCATTTCCTCATTTGTTAATCCTCAGTCATATTTAGCATACTATAAATGCCGTTATATAATTGTTAATCACCGTAAATACCTTCATTGTCATTGTTATTCACTGTGAACAAATAACTGAATTATTTTCTTAATTAAACTCAAAACCATAAGGTAATTTTTATAACCTTAACAATATTTGCTTGGATGTAATCCAAGCTGGTGACCTCGAACCAATTCGTATCACTTAGAAGTAATTATAGTAGGCCTACTCCATTAGCCACCTTCAAACCGGTGATACCGTAGGACATCATAAATTGTTGACCCAGTCTGTCATTAACAATCAATCATTACATCAATTAATCATTAGCACTAAATTAGTCAGCATCACCTCACTCGGCTAATACTAGGCCCACTATAAATCCTTTCTTGTGCTGGAGATTGATGCAGCAGAATCAGAGTTTTTAAGATGGAAAACAACATGGAAAAATCGGGAGGAGAAGGATAGACCTACGACTGTGCTGTCTACAGCGTGTTCGAAAAGTCTCGTCACCCCCTAAAAAATGTACATACTGTAATACCAATTTTAATTTTGTGTGATTAATTGAATTTATATGTCATTCATTGACATTTTTTTTCTTTTTCAGGTATTAGAGTTGTGTGAACAATGGCAGACCAGTCCACTTACACTCTGGAGGAAAGGATAGTGATGAGCACATGGGCTCATGAAAGGTCACATACTGGCAAAACGATGCATGATATCCAGAATGATTTCAACACAAGATTCAATAAGGCTGCACCACCAAACAAAACGGTATTACGCTAGGAGAAAAGCTGTTTGAAACTGGCTCCATCAAGGACAGATCACGGTCGGGAAGACCAACAACGCGAGCACAACAATGTGAAGGTGTGATTACATCGGTGGCTCGTTCACCGAAAAAATCACTTCGGAAACGATCACAAGAACTTGCAGTCCCCATGTCCTGTCCACAATGAGATATCACATGACAAAAGATCTCGGCATGAAACCATACCGCCCACACAGATATTCTTGATTAGTAACTGTATTTACTATAAAGTAATTGTTGCTAGTGACTTGTTTCTTAAATTACACCTACCACATATAAATACAACTAATCACACAAAAACAAAATTGGTATTACAATATGTACACTTTATAGAGGGTGACGGGACTTTTCGAACATCCTGTAGTGGCCTGTACACTAAAAATCTGCAGACAGGTTGGCACCTACCCAAACTTGGAAATGTTGAATTTGTTGTATATTTTGGCTACTTTACCTCTCACAACCGCAACAAGCGAGCGCTCATTCAGTCGCTTAAAGCAGTGGTCGGGGAACAGGGGTAAATTACCCAAATGGGGTAAATTTAAAACTTTTGGGGGTAATGCGTGCGGTATGAGAGACACTTTGTGCTGATATTTTTTTCATATATTTTTATTTTATTTTGTTACATAAATGTGGCGTTATTCTAAATTTTAGAATATTACGAATTTACGTCCTGATTACGCCCTCAAATATATTTTGGGGTAATACCCAAAAAAGTTCGCCGACCACTGGCTTAAAGTATCTTAAGGGTTACTTAAACGCGGAATTGTTTGTAGGGTTAAGTTATGAATGCGTGTATTTGAAACGTTATCAATATGTAGCGGTCGTCCTTTTAGGGCAGGGGCGGCGGAACCTGTTGCGCGCTGGCGCGCCGCGCACCCCCTTAACTGAGCAAGGGGGTGCGGCGCATCCCCTTGCTCAGTTAATATTTTCGGTGACTTATGGCGACTTTCAATGATGGAAGAACACAGAACGTTCTTCGCTTTATTTGTACTGAGGGATATATTCACAGACCTGGAGATACTGTCGAAACACTACAGAACAAACATATCACGATCGATGAGGGAAGGTTGGCAGTGAAATTGGCGATTGATAAACTTGAAACGCTGTGCCAGGAGAGTAAGTTTAATAGCCTGTATGGCGATGTTACAGCTGCTATCAAAGCACACGAGTTCATCGGAGAGCCTAGATTGCCACGAAATCGGAAGCCTCCGAAACGATTGGACAACAATCCGACAACCAGCCATCAGTATCAGTCGACTACGGAATACTATCGACTTCAATTCAATGAAGTGGTGGACCGTCTACTGACTCATTTAAAAACACGGTTCGCCGACAATGCATGCCTGATTGCAAGCCACATCGAAAGAGTACTACTGAACTCAGTGAACGGCAAAAACTCTGTTATACCTGAAGAATTGCGAATTTACGAAGGAGATATAAACTTCGAGAAACTGGCATATCAACTGAAAATGCTTCCTGACATGAAGGAAGAAACGGCTGCTAATAAGACTCGCAGACACATGAAGGACGTGTTGGAGATTGTTTCCAACACACCAATACTGTTCAATGAAGTATGTACATTGATTCGTTTGTTTTACACAATTCCGGTGACAACAGCTACATCTGAACGAACGTTCAGTGCTCTACGTCGACTTAAAACATACATACGCTCTACTATGGGTCAAGCACGACTGAATAATGTGGCACTAGCACACATCCACAAGGATATGTTAGATCGGATTGATCTGAAACTAGCGGCAGAAAGGTTTGTCACTGCCAACGAGCGCAGACTGCTATATTTTGGAAAATATACTTAGCTCTCTACTAATTATTCTTTCTCTTTCTCTCTCTCGCTATACAGTATATTTTTTATTTATCTGTCTCTGTCATTATACTTTCCATCTAGTTATAACATCTTAATATCTGATATAAATATATGCTATATATTTGATATAATAAAAATATGCTATATATTTGTCTTTTATTTGACAAATTGCTTAAAACAAGGCATTTGACATTACAAGTTTAAAAAAGATTCGGGGCCCATCCCAAAATGGCGCACCCCCTTAAATCATGTCGTTCCGCCGCCTCTGTTTTCGGGTTAAGGTCTACGATCTTTGAAGAAAGTTTAGATGGTCTGGCTTTATTATTCGTTCACGAGGATATTAAATTAAATATTGACGAAGTTATTGATTAATTTGGTAGGTGTAATCGACTGCTTAATTTCACATCATAGGCTATGTATAGTATAGCTGATTTTGTGAAATCAAACAGTCTCTTATTTGTATTTGGGTTAAATGCGATTTATGCTATTTTAAGTTCTTTTTTTAACTAAAACTAAACTAGTTTTAGACCTGTTTTAAGGATCTAATGACTGTCAATGTAATTTGGGTAATATACGAATAAGCAAGACATATTGCCCTCTTATCTCTTTCATGTGCATATTATTCAGGGATATCTACTATACAAGCAGTTGCGTATACTAATTTAGTGATTATATCACTACATTCCGAAAATTCCACGCAGTTGTTTAAACTTCTATACAAAGTAAGAATCGCACGTCCATTATAGACAAGTTTGTTATATATATCAAATTTCATTTTTAAAATTGCAAATAGCTAATGGCAAAATGTGGCCCCCACCATCCCCTTTGGTTAGACCTATTAATTATATACGCCACTGTCACCAGACCAGGCTGACATAAGCATTATGTTATATACAGCATTATTATATTATAAACCCCCAGGCACATTAGGTGAACACAATTCCATTGTTTTCCTGTACTAAGGAATCGGGGCCTCCTTGTCTAGCCTAACGGAGTACTTATTAACTAGGTTATTCTGTCACTTACCGATGAAATGTGTTTCCACAGCCACGAAACTGCGATTTGTACAATTGATAGCTGCACAGAAAGGCATTTTTATTTCACGAAGTGTTTTTTAATCCTCTTCTGATACTTATAACTTCATTTGCCGTGATTCACTACCATAAAACGATTGTAATTTGTAATTAACACGCATTCCAATCTCTACTTCTCCATCGACAAAATCCTTTTGTTTTGGGAGTACCGATATGGCGGACTTGTGACTTCAACATTTTAAGTTAATACGCTATCCAGTAATTTATAGAGATCAGTGGGTTTGACCCCTCAACCCTCGGGTTGCGGGCATGCGGTACCACCGTTCCCCAGTGTATAGCCACACCAGGCTCTACAGCAGATGACTAATCCATCAGCCCAAAAAGACTGGTTTAAAAGACGTCTTTTAAGCCATCTAACTACCACGTACTATTAGTTAGTGGTTTAGTGTGCTACACTTTAATGATGGGATTAACCTCGCTAAGAAGACTAAGAGGTCTAAGATACAGGAATGCAGTGAACACTAAATGAGGGTTTAGCCATTTAGTATTGATCGCATTCATGCATCTTATCACTTTGTAGCTTCATAGCGAGATTAATTCCATTTAAATGTTTTTGTTAAACCAGATGTTCTTTGACAAACTAAAAGCTATTACATTTTTCCAGTAACAACGAAAAATATTTTTTTCTGAGTATCTACAGGGTGTCCATAAAGTCACGAATCATAGGAAAATACATTTATTTCAATGCAAAAAACTTCTTGTTTCTACGTGAAGGTCAAAATATGAAACTAAAAACCCACTCTAATAGACAGAGTTTATTTCCACGACAGTTTCGACGCCCACTGGCATCCTCCTCGGGTGGATACAGAAAAACGAATGAACCAAAACAAGAGGGAAAAACAGTCCAGGGACCGACCGTTAAGAAATTCGCACCTAGGTTAGATCCCATTCTCCCAACACCGGAAGGGCATTTTCATTAAGTACATTCGCACAAATTTAAAACTATCTTCCTGTTCTAAACATACAGATTCTATTATTTTTTTTTATTTTTTTACATAATTATTAAATTTATTAAATTTATTACATTTAATATTGCATAATTATTTATTACAGAAATTCTAAATTTATTATTACATTGGTTATTACATTGTTGTTTATTATACAGAACTTATAAACCGAAAAACGAATGAAAAAGGCGATTAGGAAGCAATCCAGAGACCATTGAGAAATTTGCACCTAGGTTAGATACCGTTCTCCCGACACCGGAAGGGCATTTTATTACAGGGTCCGCTTATAAGTATATTCCCACAAATTAAAACTATCTTCTTGTTCTATACATACAGATTCTAATATTTTGACATAATTACTGCATTTATTATTGCATTTACATTTTTTAACATTTATTATTATTACCTTTACCCTAATTATTAAATTTATAATATTACCTTTATTATTACATCTGTTGCATTTATATTTATTTCCACATTTATTACTTCCATTATTACATTTACTAAAAGCGAGTAAGGAAACAATCCAAAAACCTTTAAGAAATTCACACTTAGGTTCGAACACGTTCCCACGACTCCGTAAGGGATTTTTTGACCAAGAATCTCATTAAAGGGTCTAACTTATAAGTACCTTCGCGCAAATTAAAATTATCTACTTTTTCTATACACACAGATTCTATTATTTTTCTTTCTATTATTTTTCTGTATCCACCCGAGGAGGATGCCAGTGGGCGTCGAAACTGTTGTGGAAATAAACTCTGTCTATTAGAGTGGGTTTTTATTTTCATACATTTATTTCGTTTATTTATTTATTTGTTCGAAATGATTCCCACCAATCTCAAAACATGTTTGTAAGCGAAAAAGCAGGTTTCTTTGAATGTTCCTCAACATATTTGGCCTGATGGAGACAGAAGTAAATAGACATTGCTTATGTTCCTATGATGCGTGACTTTATGGACACCCTGTATGTATTTTACAGTTGTTGAACAAGTTGGATACTTTAAACTAGTCTTCACTAAATTTTAAATGATAAATATTAAGTTTCAGGGACACCAGTTTTTCTACCTCTGATTGGCCGAAAGTTGACGTCGTTGAAAATAACAACCTAGAACGACCACCTAACCTACTGTAACCTAACCCGGACGTAAGAGTCGCTCCGACTCAGGGCCGTACCAACCTGTGATGGCGCCCTGTGCAAGGTATTCCTTATGTGCCCCCTATTAAATTCGGAACATATACAAATTGATGATAGGAATACATAATTAATTAAAATACATAATTATTTAATATAAACAATATATAACACATGCAAAATTAATTAAAAATCCAAATTTCATTCTACGTGGCAGCCCTAAGACCAACAATTTGGCGCCCTCCCACATGTCGGCACCCTGGGCGGCCGCACCGCTCGCCCCTGCCTTGGTACGGCCTTCGTTTTTAATTATTTGCATTAAATTGTATTGAAAGCGTCTTGTTACCTCTGGAAAGCTCGAGACATTGTGATTAGCAAACATTTGTGAAGCGGAGCGTTTTGGAGGTAAACATTATTCTAAACGATCTGTTATAAAGCAAATTAAGGATTCTTTCAGGAACTTATAATTAAGCCACGATTGATCCCCATATATATATATATATATATATATATATATATTAGTGCAGCTTGTACAGAATCTGAAGTTTCTTATACCTCATCAGTCATCACCATTCCCCCCTTTCTCTCTCTCTCTCTCTACCTACCCCCATCATCGTAAATTACATTAACCACTATTCCTTCACTTGTTCATACTCTCATTTTCCTCCTTTAACCATCTCTCCTCTATCCTATTTGGCGACGTGCTGAGGACTGCATTCAAGAAATAGGAACGAATTTCGAACATTTACTTTAATGAAGCAAACGTATCACACTGTGTATTTGCATAAAATGTAAAAAATCTCTCGGAATTTCATTTTTCTGTTGCGTGCTATAGCTCGAAACCTACCGGTTTCTTGCCCTATGTTTATATGGTCTTTCTTCTTTACTTTTATCTCAATAATACACCCTGCTATTTATGAAACATTTATGCATCACCCTGTAGTTATATCTGCTCCAGTTCCGAAATTTCAATATAGTTTGCGTGTGTTTGAGAGATCCCTCAAGGAGATCGTGGTCATTTGAGACAAATACTGTACTTAAATTCGCGTACTTGCTCTATTGGTTCAATTTTTACTTTGAAAACATTAGCGGATTGATTTGAGCTTTTGGGATGAAATACGATACATAACCTTGGTTTTTGTAACAGTTTTATGGTTGTGCGAATATAATCCACAGTTTTAGAAGACAGCCCAAACCTTTAACAAAGTTAATATCATATATATCGTCGGCATTGACCAAATTACAGTATTTATCCTCATGTTATTTATACAACATTTGGTAAAAGTTAAAATGGACAACTTTTTTGGTTTTATTTAAAAAATAAAAATCAATAAATTCCAAATAGCCTTTTATGCCATGAATAAAGTGGGTTTGGTAAATAGAAATTTTAAATAAATATGAATAATAGTCAAACATGGGACTAGTTCGTGTAGACTGTAGACTCATTAGATGTTTAGATATTTGGGCGATTAATTACACAGCTCAACAAAAAATTTTTTTTGTTTCGTTGCCAAGGAAATTCGTACGAATTTAGGGTATTTTGGGGTTGCTGAATTCCAAAATGAATAGTTTTTCCGATTTGGCTCTAGTTCTTGAGATAATGAATACCCTCAATTAATAGGAAATGTAACCATAACGCGCGCATATGGGAAACTACCGGAACATTCTAGATGGTGGGACACGCGAATATTTTTAGTGTTTACTCCGCGATCATTCTAGAATATTCCCCCTCCGTATATAAGTCATCGGCCACACTACCAGTAAGTAGGCTCCGCCTGAACATTAATTTTTTTGCATTTTTACGTGTTTCAATGGGGTACCAATTATCTCATAAATTAGAGCCAATCTAGCAAAACCGATGTCATATTCGGAATCGGCACCACAAAGTCACCCCAAAATCACTAATATGATTGGCAATAAAATGAGTGTTGACCAGTGTTATATTAATAGAAATTCACATTGGGCTCCAAATAAATCTCAACTAACCTAACAAAAAAATAAAACGTGGTTGTATGCTCTATTAAAAGACTAAATTTAAAAAAATTTCCACTATTGTAAACCTTAGCCACAACATTCTACTCTTGCCCTATTGAGTGATATAATTAAGGCAACAATATGTGCATTTAACTAGCGGATGAGAAAGCAAGGCAAAGCATTCGAATACAATACAATACGAAAGATTGGTAGCTGTACCAGAATTTTAAATATTTATACAATGGAACCTTCTTAATTTAAAGCTTTGTGGTTCACTATCATAATTATGCCTTTCTTATGTCCAAACAACAATAAATATTTGAATTAGTATCACTATTTAAATACAATGTCCTCCAATACATGGATACACATCAGTTTGTTGGTACTTTTAAGGACCAAACAGGTCAGCTATCCATAATTTAATCGGCGGGTTGAGTCAGCAAGATAACCATTGTCAAGTGGACTGGTAACATATTTGACAAATCTAGAATCGGGAAGCATTGGCAATTGTACGATACAGGGTGACCATAAAGTCTGGAAACGTAGGATATAAATCTTTCTCCGTTGTACCTTCAAATCCTAAATACGATTCCCTTTCCAGACTATGTCCACCCTGTAGATATCTTGCAAAAACGTATGGACCACTTGTATAGGTTCTGCGCGTGTCGAGGCTGAAAAAGTTTTGGAGCCATTGAAGAATAGGGACCCCAGCCTTCTTTAGTTAGGCTTATAAGGCTAACTAACGAAAATATCACGACCTA
The DNA here is from genome assembly GCA_023014485.1 of Bathynomus jamesi. Lineage (NCBI taxonomy): Eukaryota > Metazoa > Arthropoda > Malacostraca > Isopoda > Cirolanidae > Bathynomus > Bathynomus jamesi. The sequence continues at coordinate 93,923 of JAJOZX010009225.1, read as the reverse complement.
ACCTAACCAATCGTAAAGGGCGTACAGTTAACCTAACGATTGGTTAGGTTATGATATTTTCGTTAGTTAGCCTTATAAAGGTAACTAAAGAAGGCTGGGGTCCCTATTCTTCAATAGCGCCAAAGTTTTTTTTGTCCTTAGCGACATTTTAGACTTTGTAAATTTTTTTCGGCAAACTTTCACAACTATACCTAGTATATTAATTATGGCAAAAGAAACCATGCAAATTAGTTTCAAACCGATTATTCTGCTAAGATTTCTTTCGGGTTTTTTAGCCGAATTCAGTCCCAACTTACTGTACTCTCAGTAACTTCATTACCTGCCGAGTTCTAGAAACAAAATATAGAGTCAATAAGCAATAAGTCCAATTCTAATTTTATTTAAGAGCGCATAACTGAAGATTTAATAAGCCTCTTTTTTCATTTGTTTATAGCTAATAATTTCATATTTAGTAACGTTTACGTACTTAGTTATATTGTAGACATCTTCCAACGACTTACTTTGGATTTTACAAAATTTAGTCTAAAAATCGCATTCTCCGACTTAAAGGACCACAACCTAATAACTTTTCGTAATTGAGTTACGGACTTACGGTTAATTAAAAGTTTTCAGCTTCGAATACTCTGCTTGCATTAGTTTGGCTTTTCAAATTTTAATATATTTCCCATACAAATATTTATTCCGCGTTTGTTCCCTGGGTGAATGAGGCGGTTTTAATCAAGAGATTCGTCCAGAATAAAAAAAAAAAAGTTAAATTAACCACTTGTGTAAGAAGCTAAGTATTACCATAAACCATACATTTTCATAAATGTATTTCCAAGTAGTCTATAATATTTAGACTACCTAAACAGATTTGTGTTGGTAAATATACCTACTTTTGAAACTATGATGGGTTTTTAAATTAAAAGTGCTTACAGGTCGGGTAAACATTAAGTTTCGCAAAAAAAAAAAAAAAAAAAAAAACCTACAAAACCGACAGCTCGTATTTAGCGGTTGGATATTAGGGAACAAGTGCACAAGGTCAGTCAAATTAAAACGAAATATTGAGTAAATCTTAAGTTTGAGGAAGAAAATGCACTGGAAAACAGAATTTATAGTAGGGGAAAAAACACGATTATATACACGCATGCACAAGTACTAAGCATCAGCGTTTTCATTTGTTACATTTCACTTAAAGGATGAAATGAAACTGGTTAAAATTCGGGCATTTATTTGCTAGTCCATCGTAAAAACAGTGTCACATGACGGAGGTTTAATTTTCAAAACAAGGATAGGAGTGGGACTGCTACTGAAGTGGATTAACTTGTAATAGCCGAAGCACAATCCTCGGCTTTCCAGACACGAACTCCATTGCATGCGTTATAAAACATTCTGGCGGAAGAAACGTGGCGAATTGGATGATAAACTCGGGATACTCTCGGAAAAGAACAGAAACCCTGTGAAGCACTTCTTCAATATCATACACTCGATATTTAAAGTTCTTCAGGATATCGACGAGTTCATTGTATTCAAAAGACTCGCAACCAAACGTGATCATAACCTCGTCTAAATAACGAAGACACTCTTCTATTCCAACACCAGTACTTTTTGTACCACTTCCGGCTTGAGAATTCATACCAGTCGACAAGTTCCTAGTCCTGATAAAATATAAAAATAAGCACTTTGTTAGAGTTTACTATCTACTCAACCAATATAAAACAGAGTAACATTGAGAAATTAAAATCCAACAACACACCCTTTAACAAATTTACATTCAGAGCGAAAGAGAAGACTATTGAGGAAATTCATATGTCTTTCGAAATTAATAAAAGTGGTGCCTGGTGTTTGTTTACTCCGTTTTTTATATCCTTCTGCCACAGTGGAAGCAGTTACAAACATGAAACTTCACACCATATTGATTAGGTTCCCAGGTTGGGCACCTGGGTTAATAAATTAAATAATTAAAATTACTGGGCCCAAAGGCCCCAACACCGCGATTAAACTACAGAAAAGAACGCAGCCGTGAAAATTTTGAGCTTCACATTGTGTCAAGATTCTGAATCTTAGATTTTCATGACAAATTATCTGGTCAATAAAACTATAGAAAAGAACACAGTCATGAAAATCTTGAACTTCACATATAATTAAAACTAGCGGAGCGACCCGGCGTTGCCGGGGTGGATGTTGAACGCTATATAGATATAGGTGCTCCTTTAGTATGCGGTCTACAGACAAATTCACACTTTAGTATGCGGTCTACACCAATTTGTTTTTTTAAATGTAGTTAAAGAAGGTTGAAATGACAATCTTACTTGAAAAAAATTTATTGAAAAGTTAAAAACATAAGTTTAAATGTAAGGAAAAATTTTATTGAAAAGTTAAAAACACAAAAAGTTTAAATGTAAGTATACCTTCTTAGCTTGTTTACTTGCTTGTTTACATCCCAATGTCAGTCGCCCTTGACGATTGGTTAGGTTTAGTCATGATATTTTCGTTAGTTTTAACGAAAATATCTTGACTAAACCTAACCAATCGTAGGTAGACCGCATACTATAGTAGCACCGGCAATTGAATTGTTTACAACTTTACTGCTTCAAATTTCTCAAGCTACTGATGTTAAACAATCATTTTGAATTTCAAGGTCAAATAGGGTCTAAGTCATGTGAGTGAGTCATTTAGCGAAAAAAAGAGCGGCAGAATGCGTGAGCAGGCACAAATTTAACGAAAAAAACCTGTAGACTGCACTTTGAAAAAGTAGAGCGCGGCAGAATTTGTAGACAGCATACTAAAGGAGCACCGATATATATATATATATATATATATATATATATATATTTTTTTAGATTTACCGCCGATTCGTACCTAAAGAGACGGTACATATCTCGGCGAGGCAGTGAGTGGGTGATGTCACTGTGCTAGGGGCGGTAGACTAGGGGAATGAGTAAGGGTCAGTCGATGGATAATGGGTAGGAGGGGTACGGTTTCAGATACGATGGAGCAGATGGGAGTGAGTAAGGAAGAGGAGAACGGCTTCCGCTGAAAAGTGGGGGCCGTCGGCGAGTATAGATCGTAGGCAGTTGGGTATGGGGTTTTCGGCCGAGAGAGGGAAACACCTGCGACGGAGAGCGGCCAACTTTGAGCATTCCACCAGAAGGTGTAAGACAGTGATAGGGGTATGGCAGGTAGAGCAAAGCGGGGCTGGCGATTTCGCCATAAGGTGTCCGTGGGTGATGCGGGTGTGACCTATGCGGAGACGGGCTAGGATTACTTCTTTATGGCGGGACCGGTGGAATGAAGAAGCCCAGTGTCCTATGTGCGGTTTGATCGTGTGGAGTTTATTTTGTGTGGCCTGGTCCCATTCCCGCTGCCATATGGAGCGGAAGTGGGAGCGGAAAGCCGGGAAGAAGTCGGAGAAGGGGAGGGGTCGGGAGGAGGCCGGCAGCAAGCAGGCCGTCTTGCTGTGCGGTCCGCCGCCTCGTTACCCTGGATGCCGACATGAGCCGGGACCCAACAGAATGCGATTGTCTTATGTTGGAAGATCGTTAAAAGTGGAAGGTCTGCTGGATGGTACAGACGAGCGGGTGAGGGGAGTTAAATCTTTCTAGGGAGAGAAGTGCACTTTGGGAATCCGAATAAATGACAAAAGAGCTGGCAGAGTGGGTGCGCACAATATCGAGGGCCTCCGTTATGGCGAAAAGTTCCGCCGAAAAAACGGAGGCCTCGCGGGGCAGGCCGACGCTCCGGGAGAGCGGCTGGGACAGAATCACCGCTGAGGAGGCCACACCAGCTTCCGAGCGGGAACCATCCGTGTAAATGGCGATTGCGTCCGGGTGTTGGGTTGCGTGTTCGCGGAAAAGTGACCTGTATATCATGGCGCTCGTGGTAGTCTTCGGTAGGGAACACAGATCTTTGCAGAACTTGATAGGGGTTAGGATCCAGGGGGGTAGATGCTGAATGAAATGGGGATAACTGAGGGGGCGGGCATGTTGAAAAGATCAAGGAAAGAGCGGACCGCTTCAGTGAAGTGCCAGCTCCGTCCCTGAGGTGGTAGTTCTAAAACCGCCGTGCCCAGAAGCGAAGAAGGTAGCCTCTGTGCACGGAGGTATGTCCGCATGAGGAGTAGACCCCGTCGGAGGGCGAGAGGGAGATGATCACATTCCACATGGAGGCTGGAGGCTGGGGAGGAGCGGAAAGCACCGGTGGCGAGGCGGAGGCCTCTATTAAGTACCGGGTCCAGGATACGGAGGCGGGCGTTGGAGGCTGAACCATAAACTGCGCTACCATAGTCCAGCTTCGACTGTACTATGGAAGTATAAAGGCGAAGAAGAGAGCGTCGATCTGCACCCCATGTGGTGTGAGAGAGGTGATCCAGGAGAGCGAGGGGGCGTCGAAGGGATTGCTTTAGGTGCTTGAGATGGGGAACCCAATTGAGCCGTCGGTCTAGGGTCATGCCCAGAAAACGCGTGGAGGGTACCACCTCAAGAGGACTGCCGTATAATGTAACAGAGGGTAGAGGAAGGGTTGTGGGTCTTCTTCTACTGAAGACCATACACTTGGACTTAGGGATGGAGAGGCGGAAACCCACCGACGTCGCCCACCTTCCACCCGGTAGATGGCGAGCTGCATTTGCCGTGAACGACAGACGGTTCTCGCCCTGCGAAGTAGATTGCAAGGTCATCCGCGTAGATGGAAGAGCGGATTGTGGTGGAAGGCATTGTGAGACCGTGTTCATCACGACAGAGAAGCAGAGAACACTGAGGATGCTTCCCTGTGGGACCCCGTCCTCCTGCACAAAGGTGTCAGAGAGGACTGAGCCCACCCGGACTTTAAAGGTCCGAGAAGTAAGGAAGCCCCTGATGAAGGTAGGCATGGCTCCGACAAGGCCCAGATGTCGGAGCTGACCGAGGATCATTGCTCGACGGGTGGTGTCATAGGCCTTCTGGATGTCGAAGAAAACTGACAGTACGAACTGTCTATTGTCGAAGGCATCCTGTATGTCTCGGCTGAGAAGCAGGAGGGGATCAGTGGTGGAGCGGAATTGTCTGAAGCCGGACTGGGTAGACGGGAAGGAATTGGTACGTTCAAGGACGAACGATAATCGCGTAGCGACCATTTTTTCGAGGATCTTGCAGGCACAACATGTCAGGGCGATTGGTCTGTAGTTTGTGGGGTCCAGGGAATCTTTGCCGGGCTTGGGGATAGGGATGACGTGGGCCTCCTTCCACCTAAAGGGGAAGGCACCCTCTATCCATATGCGATTGTATAAGTCTAGCAGGAAAATTTGTAAGGTAGAGTGGAGGTGTTGGATCATGCCGTACGGAATACCGTCCGGGCCGGGCAAGGGGATCGTCGAGAGGCCAGTGCCGTCTGTAGTTCACGCATGGTAAACAATCGGTTGTAGGTGCTGTCTATGGACGGTGGGGAGGGGCTATCGTCAGGGGCGGGTACGGGATTGGCTGCAGAGGAAGAAACGGCGGCGAAGGTAGAAGCAAGGTGGTCTGCCACCGACTTGGGCTCACATAGGAGTCCGTCGTTTGTCCGGAGGACCGGGGGTCGGGAGGGGACATGTCGCCTCTCGACGCCCCGCACCTTCTTCCAGATGGTAGCCGAAGGTGTGTTGACGGTAATGCCGGACACAAAGGCACGCCAAGAGGCTCGGCGCGCTGTCTTCATTGTGCGGCGGGCGATGGCCCTGACCCGCTGCATTTCCGTGCGATGGATGGGGAGTCGCGTCCGGTAAAAGCGCCGAGTTGCCTTCTTCTTGGCGCGCACGGCCTCCGCGCACTCCGGGGTCCACCAAGGAACCCGTCGGGCGCGGGGGTAGGCGGAGGATTGTGGTACGCTTGTGCTTGCGGCCGTTAGAACGACGGACTCGAAGTATGCGACGCACCGTCGATGGATGGGAAGTGGGCAGTTGTAAGGGTGGTATATGTGTTGTCGCGGAAGCGGGCCCAATTCGCGTGGTGGTAACCCACCTTACCGGTACCCGTACGGTCTGGTCGGGTCGATTGAGGGTGAGTAGAATGGGGAGATGGTCACTGCCATAGTCCTCTCGGAGGACTTGCCACGTGAAGTCTAGGAGGGCATCAGTTGATACGAGGGACAGGTCTATACAGGATGGAGTGCAGGTGGTGGCATGGTAGAATGTAGGAGAGCCATCGTTGAGGCACTCGAAGGAGAGCTCGGTCATGACGGATATCAGGGTTGGGGCCATATAGGTGGAGTGTGTGTCGCCCCACAAGGGGTGACGACTATTGAAATCGCCCAGTAGTAGGAAGGGCCTGGGGAGTTGTTCCACGACTTCCACCAGGTCGTCGCGGGAGACTTGAGCGTGGGGGGGAAGGTAGATTGAACAAATGGTGTACTGTCTATCCAGGGAGAGCCGGACGGCAGTCACCTGTAGCGGGGACCGGATGGAGAGATTGTAGAAGGGGACTGCGTGGTGGACGAGGATGGCAGCTCCCCTTCGAGTGCAGGTAGGAGGCGGGGTGGCGACGCAGAAATAACCAGTGGGGCAGGGCATGGACCTGGTCCCCAGGATTAGCTCCTGGAGACAGACACACACCGGACGGGAAGTGGCAATCAAGGAGTTAAGGCCTTCATAGTTTGCAAAGATTCCTCGACAGTTCCAGTGGACTATCGTGGTTTTCGGGGGATCCATTAGTTGATGAAGGGGGATGGGTAAAGGTGTAGGCGCTAGGAGGTTGGAGTGTGAAGGGGATCTGGAGTTCGCGAAACTGAAGGCTGGGTCGGGAGCATGGCTGGCTATCTACCGTTCACCAGGGAAGGAATCGGTCGGCCTGTCGAACCCTGCGGAGGTTGCGGGGTCGAGTCGGCCGAGCGAGACCGGAGGCGTGGATCACGGCAGGCAGAGGAACATCGTGGGCTGAGCGGGTCGGAAGTGCCTTGTCGGGCTTCTATGGTCGGGCCAGGGGGGGGCACGTTAACCCCAAAAGGGGCGCTACCCCGCCTGTCCGGGGTCTCACGGCGGACCCTAGGTGGTGACAGGGGGTACCAAAAAGACCGGGCGGGTGGGAGGGAGGGCGTACTCAGGGTAGCTGATAAGGGGGGGGTCGGGGATGTTGGGGGGGTAGGTACGATGGGGGTGGAAGGAGGTGAACCAGAGTGGTCTCGTGGAGGGGTGGAGAAAATGGCACCAGGAGGCAAGGGCAGATCCAGGAGACTCATGGGCGTGGGCGCAGCCGAGCTTCCCTCGGTCACACCGTGCAGCTGCGCCAGAGCCGCATCCACTGGATCCACTGGGCTGGGTCTCGTCGTACAGGGCGGGTCGTGGATTTCGGCCACTATTGTCAGAGTCTGTGGGGGTAGAACGGTGGGACTTCTACGATGGGGAGAGATGGACATAGTGGGCGTGGTGGGCGGTGTAAGGGTCCGAGCCGTCTTCTTGGTCTTAGGGGAAGAGGGAGAGAGACGTTGGGAGGCCGGAGGGTCTGGTGACACGCTCCGGCGTCTCCGCCTCGACGGCTTGCTCCGGGCGGCAGGTTCGGGCGTGTACAGGGAGTACTGGGAAGGCAGGGTTTGAGGTGGCTGGGACCTGGAAACCCTGGTCCCAGACTCCTGGGGGATTCGTGGCAGGTGAGGTGCGGAAGAAGAGGAACGGTGGGGGGACAGGGGACCGTCGGGTCCTGCGAGGATTTGCTATGTGGGGAACAGGAAGCAGTGGCTGGGGGGGGTTTCGGCGGCAGGCCAGGGCGGCGTGCCGAGATGATAGAGCCGAGAGCAGCGGCATAGGACACCCCCGGCCTCACCTCCCGACTCCGCACCCTGTCGCGTGCCTCACGGGGGCTAAGGAAGTCCGTCACCTGTAGGCCTCGGACCTCCTTCTCGAACCTGAAGAAAAGGCATTCTCGGGATGAAGAGGGATGTGCGCCTTCACAGTTCGAGCATTTGGGTGTGTTGGGGCACCTGTCAGGGTGGGCGAGTCGTCCACAGTGAACACATAATGGATGCGGCTGTCGACAAGCGGAGCTGACGTGTCCGAATTTATTGCATTTGAAGCAACGGGTCGGGTCTGGGACGTATGGGCGGATAGAAAACTCGCATGAGGCGCGGTCTCCCATACCCCATACAATACGGCCAGGGGGGATTAGTGAGTTAAAAGTAAGGAGCAGACGTGGGGTGGGGGAGGGGGTGCCTCCCTGTCGGGATGTGAAACGATAGATCTTAGTAACTCCTTGGGGTGCGAGATCCTCCAGGAGCTCGTTCACTGCGACCGACAGTAGGCGGGTGGCGTAAATAGTGCCCTGACTCTGGTTCAGGCGAGGGTGTGGGGAAACGGACACCGAGCATCCAAGGACCTCAGTGATGGAGAGTAGGGCTTTCGTCTCTGCGGCTGAGCGTGATTTTACGAGGAGGGAGCCATCCCTCTGTGGGCGTACGTCATAGCGGCTGGAGTTGCTGTGGGTTCGGATCGCCTGGAACGTCCGTTCAGAGTTGTTCGGGAGGGACCCAGATGTAGGCCGAATCACCAGGAATTTGTGGATACTTGGAAGGGAGAGGGAGGCTGTAGAGTCGAAATGTACTGGAATATTCAACGGTCGGTAGGACGGCCGTGAATGCCGGCTCCCCCGTCCGCCGCGAGGCTCTCTCCGCGGGGAGGTGGGCTGGCGGCGGGTGAGGGGGGCATATGGGGAGAGCAAGAAGCCGGGTTGTGGGGGCAAGTCCTCGGTGGAACTTGACTTGCCCGAAGGTGGCTGAAGTGGGCTGGGGCGAGGCCCCTGCTCTAGAGAGTGTAGGTCCAAGGGCGTAGTCGAGGGACGGACTGGGGTCGGCAACGGAAAAGGAGAGTGCAAGCGTTCCGCTTCCACAGGGGGGTCAACCCCATTAGGTTGCGGTCTTCCAGTGGTAAAGGACTCGAGGGCCTGGTTGCCCACCACCCGAGTGTTGAGAGAAGAGTAGTCCGGGAATGAGAAGCAGTAGTCGTAAGCCGGGGGGGAGAAGTGTCCATAGCTAAACAAAAAAGAACTTCATCCCCCGCGCGCATCCAGCCACCACCGACTCCAACAAGGGAAAGGCGAAGTGTGGGCACACTTGGTCCCACCGCCGATGGATGTCACGCAGGGGAGATACACCCGCACCCAGTCCCTGTGCCTGAAAGGCGGCCACTCTCATCCAACGCGCGGTGAAAAGTGGCAGGGACAGGGTTTGGGTTTGGTTGGAAAGCGACAAGGGTGCAGGGCAACCACCTCCCACACCCAAGGGCCAAGGAAAGGGTCAAAATCAAGGTCCAAAGAACAACGCCAAAAAAAACAGGGAGAAGCCAGAAAGAATGGGTTAAAGGAGAAAGAAAGAAAAAGAAGCAGGAGATCAGCCGGGTCCCCAAACGGGCCCAATGGTCCACGAGGGCAGAGAAAGCCCTTACACCGAAGAAAGGTGTATTCCCACATTCGCCACAGAGGGACGCGCCCTATAGCTCCGGACAAAGCAAAGGGATATATATATATATATATATATATAATATATTATATATATATATATATATATATATATATATATATATATATACACACACAGTAGATGCCTGGTTAGGTCAACTGAATGCCCGGTTAGGTTAATTGAATGTCCGATTAGGTTAACTGAATGCCGATTAGGTTAATTAAATGCCCGGTTAGGTCAACTGAATGCCCGATTAGATCAATTGAATACCCGGGTAGGTTAATTGAATGCCCGGTTAGGTTAAATGTACGCCCTTGACGATTGGTTAAAAACTTAAATTTGTTTTTGGATGAACATGGTTTGATTAGAAGCAAAGGAAGAATAAGTAAAACAAATTACTATGAATGCCCGGTTAGGTTAAATGTACGCCCTTGACGATTGGTTAAAAACTTAAATTTGTTTTTGGATGAACAAGGTTTGATTAGAAGCAAAGGAAGAATAAGTAAAACAAATTACTATGATTACAACATCATTAATCCTATATTATTAGGCAAACATCACCCATTAACTGCTTTGATCATAAGAGATTGTCATCTCAAATGTAAACATCTTGGCCTACAATCCGCACTTAGTATGCTTAGACAAAGCTTTGAAACTTCTAGATACAAATGAGCTCACAAAAGAAAACTTAAAATTACAGTAACTTTATCATTTCAGCTTTGGAGGATATTAAAACATATGATGCAAAGTTGATAGAGATTTATAGGACTCATAAAACAAAGTTTGAGCTCTCGGCAGCGATCTAGACGTTTTTTAAGGGTGTCGTAATTCGGGCATTTTAACATGCTATGACTGCCCTGACAAAACTTACACGGATAGAAAGTATTAGTCTTTTGCGCTAAGTCATTAACTTTAATTTCTGTTTTAAAATTTTGTAAAGTTGGAGTTTGAGCCATAGTTTGTGATTTTGACGAAGGTTTATTAGATTTAAAAGTATGGGCGTTATTATTTTCATTTTTGTTATTTGACTGATATTTTGAAGGTCTTAGTTTCTGAAGGGTCCGGATAACAAAGACATAGTTGTCTAAAATTTCTTTCAAAGATGGGTAGTTTGAATTAATTCTATGGCTTAACTCTTTTCTAAATGACAAGGGAAGCCTATGATAGATTATATGGCTCATTAATTTATTACCAGGCGAATTGTCTGCAAAGAAGTCTATTTCAAAATTCTTAAGATCGTACAGCATAGCCCTAACTTCATTTAACCAAATACAAAGTTTATCATACTGGTATTCTTCAATAGGCTTAGCATGAATTATTTTCCAAAAAGCTTCATCAGTTATGAAAGGGATATCCAAAAACTCAGCCCTAAGAAGATCCAGCGCTATTTCATAATTTGCATCAGTATTTGAAAGGTGTTTAACTATGGTATAAGCATAATCCTTAAGATAACCCTTTAGGTATGCAAGTTTAGAAGAATCTGTAAGATCTACTCTAGTACCTATAACATTTTGAAATTGTGAAAGGAAACCCTGAAAATTATCCTTGTCAGATACACCACTAAATGTATTGCACTGCAAATTAGGAGGAGGTGCTTCCCGTCTTAACACGGCTTTAAAACCTGACAAAAGATTGCCAAGTCCTTCTGAATTGGGCTGGTTTCCTTCATTGACGTTGAAGGAGGCATTACTTTGAGAAGTTTCCGCTATATTATGATCCTCTACAGCTTTAGTAGAAACACCGGTAAACGTCCGTAGTTCGCATTTATGAGTTTGAAGTTTGTCCAAATCAAGTCCCAAATCAAGGGCCACAGAAGGGCCAATGTACGACCTTTGAGAAGCTGTGTCCAATAAACATCGCACACTGACAACCTTGTCCCCCAACCCGAAATCCAAAGTCACAGTGGGAAGTAAATAATTTTTATAAAATGATGATTCATTACACCCCAGGGTGTACATAAAGTCAGGATCTATTTTTGTGAAGCACTTGGAAATTATATGAAATTCAATCATAAAATGATAAAGTGGTAACATTTATTAAATAATTAAGAGTAGGATTCGACGTGACGCTCATCAGTATCCCTGCACAGCTCAAATCGTTCCGCAGCATTTCTAAACACATTCTGGAGCATTTGCGGGGTTATGTTATCTGCAGCAGTTCGTATACGTGTACGTAAGTTTTCAAGACTCGTAATCTTCGTCTGATAGACGTGCGATTTAATAAAGCCCCATGCAAAGAAATCTAAAGGGGTTAAATCTGGTGATCTCGCTGGCCAAGGTCTGTTGCTTCCGCGTCCGATCCAGCGATTTGGAAAACGTCCATTTAGATAATCCTAAACAATTTTGGCATAGTGACAAGGAGCACCATCATGTTGATAGACGACGGTACTAACAATCCTATCCCCAATTAGCTGAGGTTCAAGGAATTGCTGCAACATGTCCAGATAAATAAGCCCCGTAGCTGTAGCTTCAGCAAAGAAAAAAGGACCATAAACCTTAAATTTTGTTAAACCCATCCAGACATTAACTTTAGGTGAGTCTCTTTCCCAATTTTGGACGAAATCATTCGGTCTTTCATCTGCCCAAATTCGACAGTTATGGCGATTTACTTTTCCACACGTATGGAAAGTGGCTTCATCACTAAAGAGAATGTTGTCCATTAAATTATCACTCCAGCTTTGTTCTACGAGATCAGCACACACAGCACTTCGTCGAGGGAAATCTTCCTCATGTAAATCATGTAAAACCTGCAAATGATAGCTTTTCTTCTGCAAATTAACTTTCAGAATTTTGTGCACAGATAACGTCGGGAGGCCGAGTCTGTGTGATGCAGCACGAACGGACGTACGTGGCTCCTCAGTGATAATTCCGCGTACTGCATTCACGGTAAGATCTGACATACACGGTCGTCCTGATCTTGCTTCATCATTTACAGATCCCGTTCGTTTAAATTTGTTCAACAATTTTCGTATTGTCTTGTCTATTGGCCCCGGCTTTTGAAATCTCCTGCTAAACTTCTCTGATGTCATTGTATCTCTTTCCCTCGATTCGCCAAATTACTATTGCCACACGCTCTTCTGTATTCATTCTAAAGGCTTCTGAAAAGAAAAATAGAAAAAAATAATTATTTCACAAAAATAGATCCTGACTTTATGTACACCCTGTATATAAATCGCACAACCACCTTTACGTCTCGCTGTTCTATCAGCTCTTAGCAAGTTGAATCCATCGATATGCAATTCTTTCTTATCGATACGGTGTTCGCAGTTATCGCAGTTTCTTTGGCAGTCTTTAAGATGTGTTTCTGTGAGGCATGCGATGTCCGCCCTTGTTTCGTCCATAAAACCTTTCAGGTACGAAACTTTGTGTGTGTGTGTGTGTATATATATATATACACACACACACAATATTGGTAATTTGTAGAGGATATTTAAGATAACACCTTACTGCATAAGTAATCTCGAGTATTTATACTGTCATAAGTTAAACAAAAGCGATGAAAGCACACCAACACATAGATAACAATTTGATATAAAAATGTCAGTTATTGCATGTAAATATGTTGTTTCATCAGTGTAAAAAATTTCGAGAAAAAAATAAAAATTTTGTGGGTAAATAATTTGGTGTCGCTTACTTTATTTGCACCTATAATTGTAAAAATGGTACATTTCAGATTCAAACACACTAACTATACATTCAACGGTATAAATATCATTAGATAGTATCATTATCGTATATTTTCGGTAGATTTTCTGTTTTATAATTTTGGTAGAATCTTATATTTTATCAAAGAAGTTCTGATTTTTCATATCAACTCTTAATTTGGGTAAAACTCCAAAAATTTTGTCAATAATAATAACTGTTTTTATTTCTGTGCATTTCGGTAAAATCTGCTTATAGAAAAAGGTTTCATACGAGTACAGATAATAGCAATATTTATATACCAGACATGTTCTGATTCCACCACAAATGGAATCTATTACGATTACATTAAAAATTGCAATCATGATTTCTACGATTCCAAATTAGGTAAACAAAAGAAAGCAAACACATAGTCACTGTCATGAAGGGTTGCAATGACTGAAATCAAATTATTTAAATCAAGTGATTCGAATAGATTTAACCCTAGAATGCTTAACCCGGGCCTCTGAAACAAAGGAAAAAATAACTGATTGAAATCAAAATAGGATTTTTCTTTCTTACAGATAAGGAATAGTACCATCACATAATCTCATTTTAATTATATCTTACTATGTATGGGTGAGTTAGAGAGTGGGTTTTATTGTACTGTAATGGCAACTTGACTTTCATATTCATTGATATGTTGTAATCATGACATGTAATCACACTTACGATTCCTTTTACCGTCTAATCGATTACGATTCCTTGGTTTTCCAGGACAAATGGAATCGATTATGATTACGATTCCTCAAAAATGTGGAATTGATTCCAATGATTACGATTACAACATGTCTGTTATATAAATTATGGACGACGGGGGAGGCTCGTGTCCAATTACCCCCTCTCCTGCGAGCGCTACTGATGGTGGTTTTATATAAGCAAGTATTAATGCTCTCTTAAAATTATATTTCAAAGTTGTATCAGGAAACACCCTTAAAAATTGGTACGAGTATTAGGTTTCAAAACGTGCTATGACATTTGTGGGCGTCTTCTTATGCTGCTTTTAATTACAGTCTAATCTATTTATAACACTGGTATGCATATGAAATGTTTTTGTCTGCTGTGAGGGTTTTTTCAACTCAGATTATATAATTCGACCATGCTGAATTCGAAAATGACATTGGTTTTCACCAATCAGTCAGGTTGTTCTCTATTGGCCATTTATTATAAGTCCAATTTTATCCCCAAATTTATTGATTTTTTTAGCTTAAACACTGTAGATACGAGTAATTTATAAGAACACTCGTGAAAAATGAAAACATTGTGAATAAATACTTTTATTCATACAATGAATATGGAAAAAAAATTATTGAGGAAGGAATGAAGTTTTTTGGCTTTCCGTCTGGTTTTTCTTCGGGCACGTCTCGCTTCAAACACCAGCAATAGTCCGCCAGCATATTGATATCCCAGTTTTCCCTGGTACCTCTCTTCCATTATTTTGATATCTTGGTGAAATCGTTCACCCTGTTCCTCACTATAATCCCCGCAATTTTCAGGAAAATAGTCCAAGTGGGACCACAAAAAGTGCATTTTTATGGACATGCGCGACCCATGAGCTTTGAAAGCTTCCATCAAGTTTTCGACAACGGACTCGTATTCTGGACTTCTACGCTTGCCAAGAAAATCAGTGACAACTAATTTGAAGGCATTCTTCTCAGTTGGAGTCATTGCGTTTTCGAACTGAGTATCCTTGATCAAAGTTCGAATTTGAGGACCATCAAAAACCCCAGCATTTAGTTTAGCATCAGATATATGAGGAAATTTACTCTCGAGATATCGGAATGCTGAACCCTCCTTATCATTGATTTGATGAAATTTTTCATCAAGCCCAGCTTAATATGAAGTGGTGGGAGCAAAATTTTTGTTGGTGGTACAAGGGGCACTGAAACGACATTATGCGACCCAGGTTCAAAATTCTCTCTGGATGCCGATTCACGCTGTGCATAGTGCTTCTCATCCGCTCGGCTATCCCATTTGCAGAGGAAACATGGGTATTTCGTGTATCCCCCTTGCATTCCAATACAAATGCCACAATCTGAAAAAAAATGAAAATATTTAAAGAATTTAGAGAATTTGTTCTATCAGATAAAAAATCTATGCATTGGACTGTATCACTTCTGTGGGGAAGTTAAGTGTTCTTATACGCTCTCAAATAACCTTTGGAAAAACAACATAGTCAATAGCATAGTTTACTTATGATATTAGTATTACCTTCAAATCTCCACAGATCCTCCAGTTATGTTGGTCGTATACGAGAGCATCCAGTAAAATTTTCATGTTATCGTAGCTCTCAGTAAGTTGTACAGAATGTGCTACAGGGACTGATGCAACCCTATTCCCAATGTTTGAGAAGTACTGCTTTCAAACTTCGTTTAGACGAGTCTATAAATAGCCTCCATTCTGATGCGTTATATGGCAGGCCCAAGGATTCGATTAGCCCCTCAACATTGCAGCAGTACACTAAGGAAGAGGTATTTTCGTGTACTGCAAAAACCTTGCGGAATTCTTCCTCTCGTTTCCTATACCAGGAGAATGTTGTTCCCGGAGCCAGCAAGTTGTCCTCTCGAAGTCTGAGCCCAAGATCTCGGCAGCTAATTTGGAAAGTCCTAAATCCCTGGTAAGATCATTAAGTTTTGGCCTGGTTGAGAGGCCTCGGCTCATTTGAAGCGGTATTTTGAGGTATATACGACTGGGACTGGTCATTGGCATTGGTCATTGATTCATCATCAGAATCATCGAAGTCCAGGGTTGAGGTGGGTCGGGTATTGGAATTCCAGGACCATGGGGTACAGGTCTCATAGCAGAAGGAATGTCAGGGTATACAACAATGTGTTTATTCTCTTGTTAACTCCTGAAATAGAAACACAGAAACATGGATATAAAACTTGCATATGAAATAGAAGAAGCATTCAGACAGTGGCGGCTCGTGAGGAAGGCTGCGGTCTGTAAGATATGAAATAGGTCGATGGAGTCTGTATATTTTCTTTCTTTTTCATTCATATGTCCCTTCGGGGACAATATGAATGAAAAAGAAAGAAAATATACAATCATTGTATATGTAAATGTAACTTGTATAACAATATGTATGTGTAAATGTATTTTCTATAACAATATGTATAGGTAAATGTATGATTACCATTATGGTGAATATTATGCTATATATGGTGAATATTACATTATGGTGAATTATTATGCTATATATGGTGAATATTACATTATGGTGAATATTATGTCAAGTTTCATACGAGGATTTCAAAATATTAAGAAAAATAAATTTATAAGCCCACCTTGGAGGTTTGTCATGCAGAAATAGCAATCTGTCACGTGATCCTTTCCTTCTCTCCAAATCATGGGAATTCCAAAAGGCAAAGATTTTCGCTCTGCCTTTGCTCCATCTTCTCAAATTTTCAATGCACGTCTTGCAGCACATATGAGGGGCGAAATTTTGTCCTGGTCCCCTAGCTTAATTCCAAAGTATGCTCTATACATTGTTCTCACAAATTTAGTGATTTGGGACTGGTTATTTGGCATGGTAACCGTCCCACATATGTAGCAGAATCTATTGGGATCATTTTTACACGCTCTATTCATTATGAAATATTTTATCTATATGCCTGAAAAGTAAAAAAAGATATTACAAGTGAAACAAGTGATGATAGATGTACTGTTCCAATTCCGCTTTGACAAATCACGAAAAATTCTATTTTACTTATGAGGCCATAGCCGGATAACTTGAGCTGATTGAGAAAAACGGATTGCAGATTCGAAATCAGCAGGAAAAACTCTATAAGAATCACTTACAAAACCTTGACAGCAAAATTGATGCATACCAGTGTAATCTCTACTATAATATAAAGAGAGCTGTCCGTCTGTCCGTCCGTCCGTCTGTCTGTCTGTCTGTCCGTCCGTCCGTCCGTCCGTCCGTCACACTTTCAGGGTGTGTGCGTGCGTGTGTGCGTGCGTGCGTGTGTGTGTTTCAGCGTGTGTGCGTGCGTGCGTGTGTGGTGTTTCAGCGTGTGTGCGTGCGTGTGTGCGTGCGTGCGTGTGTGTGTTTCAGCGTGCGTGCGTGCGTGTGTGTGGTTTCAGCGTGTGTGTGTGTGTGTGCGTGCGTGCGTGTGTGCGTGCGTGCGTGCGTGTGTGTGTTTCAGCGTGTGTGCGTGCGTGCGTGTGTGTTTCAGCGTGTGTGCGTGTGTGCGTGTGTGTGGTGTGTGTCTGTTCCAGCCATAGCTCCAAAATGAAAGCAGTTACAACATAAAACTTTCACACACATATTGATTAGGTCCGAGGTGTGCACCTGGGTGTTGAATGCCGGTTAGGTCAACTGTACGCCCTTGACGATTGGTTAGGTTAAGTTAGGTTAGGTTAGTTAGTTAGATTAGGTTAAGCTTTAACGAAAATATCACGACTCAACCTAACCTAACCTAACCAACCTAACCTAACCTAACCTAACCCTTCAATTAACATAGCTAATAACAGCCTTCGAACTACAAAAAATATTCCGGCCCTCTATTTGGATATGTTTTACTACCCGCACGTAGGGCGGGTCTTTAGCTAACCGTCAGCCAAGCGACGGGTAATGTACTAGTAATAATAAAAGGACGTGTGTGTGTGTGTGTGTGTGTGTGTGTGTTCCAGCCATAACTTCAAAATGAAGGCAGTTAGCCAGTTACAAACATGAAACTTCACACACATACTGATTAGGTCCCGAGGTTGTGCACCTGGGTATTGAATGCCCGGTTAGGTTAATTGAATGCCCAGTTTGGTCAACTGTACGCCCTTGACGATTGGTTAGGTTAAGTTGTGATATTTTCGTTAGCTTTAGGTCGAAAATGGAAGCAGTTACAAACATGAAACTTCACACACATATTGATTAGGTCCCGAGGTTGTTGTTGTTGTTGGTTAGCCGATCAGCCCACCCTGATCGAGCAAGTCGGCGGCACGCAGGTAACCGATCGCCCTCTCCGGAGTGACCAGAGGTTCAGCGCACTAGTGATGTTGTGTTGTGTTCTATGTTGTGCTAGAGCGGTACAGTCTCTCATAATGTGTTCAATTGTTTGTGGTGTGTCCTGGCACAGTGGCAGGTGTCGTCTGTAGAGTTGTCTAGTCTGTGTTTATATGTCTGTAAGTTGGGGTGATGTCCACATCGGAATCGTGCTAAGTTAACTCGATCCGATCTACTCAGGCTAGTCTCTGACCTGTCAATGGGTGGCGGCTTCGCACCTAGGATCGCATTCGGAACGAGTCGTGTCAGTGCTTTGTGGGCTAATTAGGTGTGTGTGTGTGTATGTGTTTTCTGTACTGTGTGATGTCTCTGGGGCGTGGTATGGAATGGAGTATTTGGTTATAATGTCTCTCTGGTGTTACCTTAATGGTGCGAGGTGTTGGTGCATGATTGTACATGTAGTGGCAAGGGTGTTGTGGATTAGTTGTCGCTGCTGCCATGAATTGTGTTCCCCTCATGTTTAAATGCTCTCTAACTTTCAGTATTTTTGTTTCTGTGTGCAGGTGTTCTATTGGTGTTGTTTGAGTACATCCTGTAATGATACGAAGTGCGTTGTTTTGTATTGTCTGTAAGATGTCTGTGTGTGTGTTTGAGATAATGGTTGCCCAGCATGGGCTAGCATAGTCCATAACTGAGCGAATATATTGTTTGTATATGAGTGATGTTGTTTCCTGCTGATGTCCAAAGTTTGTGCTTGTTAGTACCCTAAGCGTGTTTAGTCTTGACGTACATTTGTTTTTAATGTCCTGAATGTGGTTTGCAAAAGATAATGATGTGTTGTATGTGACCCCAAGTATTTTGGTCCTGTGAGTGTGTGGAATGTTGGTGTTGTTTAGTGTAATCTGTGGAGTTATCTGGTATTCTTTTGTGTTACTTGTTACTTTGTTAGCAAGGTGATGGTTGATTTTGTGGGCGCTACTTTGAGTCTATTGTGTGTGAGCCAGTCTTGTATACTGTTTATGTATGTTTGTAGGTTATTTGTAGCGGTGTCGATGCTGTTGTGGGTGGATGTTAGAGTGACGTCATCTGCATATGATCATAAGGTAAGCTTGTTATCTATGGGTGTTGGAATGTCATGCATGTATAAGTTGAAGAGTTTTGGTGAGAGAACAGAGCCTTGAGGGACCCCGTTCGGAAAAAGCTTGTTTTTGGATGACTTGCCATTAAATGTGACATGTGAGTATCTTCCTGAAAGATAGTTGCTCAGCCACCTTTTGGTGTTATTGTGCATGTTTGTGTTGAGTATTTTGTTTATGAGAGGGAAGCGTGGGATACTCACTGGGATAGCATCAAATGCTTTACTAATGTCTATTGTTGCTAATAAGTGTACGTTGAGCTGGTCGTCTGGAGTTGATGCCATCCATGATGTGCTGCGTGAGGTTGTGAGTAATGTCGTGGTTGAGTGGTGAGGTCTGAATCCATGTTGAGTAGGCGATAGTGGTATGTGTGGGTTGGTGATTTGTAAGATTAGTCTTTCTGTTACTTTGGAAGGTATGCATAGTAAATAATGGGTCTATAGCAGTGATGGCGAACCTTTTTATCCAAGTGTGCCAAAATTCGTGTTTTTTAAATAATGATATTGTTGGCGTGTCACTTGCATACATGCATTTTAAATTTAACTACAAAATCATAGATAGCTGACTTATTAATCGAAAGTACTAGGCTATTCAACTAATAGTATATTGAAATATAATCTATGAATTCATAATATACTTAATTATATAACTAATTTGCACATGTGATGGGGTCTCGGGTGGTAATAATGATAGTATAATTAAAAATAGGCTAACTATAAAATAGATTTCTTTCAATGGGACAAAACCGACAATCGCCTTAATTAATTGAAAATGATCGTAGACGATTTATTGCAGTTTTTCATCAGAATACCAAAAATTTTCAACATCCATCGCGTGTCACCTGAAACCCTGCGGCGTGTCACTGCTGACACGCGTGTCATAGGTTCGCCATCACTAGTCTATAGGAAGCTGGTTCTGTTGGATTTTTGTTTGGTTTGAGTAGTGTAATAATTTTACCTTAATTTCAGGTCCCGAGGTTGTGCACTTAGGTGTTGAATGCCCGGTTAGGTTAATTAAATGCCCGTTAGATCAATTGAATGCCCGGTTAGGTCAATTTTACGCCCTTGACGATTGGTTAGGTTAAGGCGTGATATTTTCGTTAGCTTTAACGAAAAATATCACGACTCAACCTAACCAATCGTCAAGGCCGTACAATTAACCTAACCGGGCATTCAATTAACTTACCCGGATATTCAATTAATCTAATCGGGCATTCAGTTGACCTAACCGGGCATTTATTAACCTAATCGGCATTCAGTTGACCTAACCGGGCATTCAATTAACCTAACCGGGCATTCAGTTGACCTAGCCAGTTCAACATCCACCCGGCAACGCCGGGTCGCTCCGCTAGCATAAAATATGCCAAATTAGCTCATTTCATTTGTAAGGTTTCACCATTTATTATACTCTTAAGAAAATGGGAAACAAAGAAAACTGATTTTGATATACACTTCAGGGCAAACGGTTCGAAAAATAATTATTTTACTTTTCTTTGATTATATAATTATATGATTACAAAAATAATAATAGAAAAATAAAAACAAGTAATCTACGAATTTAAAACTTCAATAATCTATTTTTTTTTGCATATACTATATACACGAATACTAATTATGGAGGCACTGGTGATTCACTGTACTTTCAATTTTGAACAGTTTGCACAGAAGTGTGTATGATCACCACTTTATGGTTATCAGTTTGTAGTGCCCAAATTATAGGCACCGTTTTTATGGTGGCGGCTTAACTGATGTAGCTTTGCAGAGCCAAGGGCGGATCTAGGCATTTCAATAGGGTGGGGTCCAAAGAAAAAAGGGCATCCCCTAAAATAAAAAGGGCACAGTACTAAAAATTGTTTCTTAAAACAGACCATCAATGAGGGAGTGTAAAATCAATTGTATTGTTTTATGAGATCAGTCTCATTCAAATATGATACAAAATAAAAATCTAATTTGGATACAACAATTATCACAGAAAAATTTTCAAACAATTACAAATGTCTTGCCAATTAAAAGAACTATCCAGTCTTTAGGGCCTACCATAGATTTCCTGCGTCCCACAAAGCAGTCTACCTAAACTCTCTAACTTTACTGTACTAATTTAGAAGCTATAGACATTACCCCTAACTATTATTATTTATTAACAACTTTCTACCCCATTTGTCACCTTAGAAACATCACCAAATTAAACTTAGTTAGCACCAACAATTTAGTCAGATATGAATAACCATGCTCTAGTCCAGCCAAAACCAAAACGAACAGCCCGCGTTGCTCCGTTTTTCCCTTTGTGTTGCCATTCAGCTTTCTTTTAGTGATTTTCCCCTTTAGTGACTTTAGACTATATACATATATATACACACACACACGTCACGTCAGAAACGGTAATGCTGGTTAGTTGGTAATACTGGAGAAGCCACTGTAAGAGCGTTGTTTGATAGTGGTAGCCAGTGTAGCTATAAAGACCAGAATTTCCAGAAATTTGAAGTTTAAAGAACTTATGAGGGAAGATTTGAAAATTTCTGGGTTTGGAGATTTAGTTCAAAACAGAACCAGGGTTAAGAAGGTAGAAGTTAAGGGGTTATTACCACAAAGTCCCACTATCAAGCAGCTGTAGAGCAGTGATGTAGTCGAGACCACCATGGCCGAGACCGAGATCAGAAAAAAGGTCTTGAGACCGGTCTCGAGACCGATTCCGAAACCGAGACTATATGCAATTTTTGCATGTATTCAATATGATGTATTTGAATCTGATCATATCCCATTTGTAGTAGGGCTTGATTGTATGGTAGCACCTGACTTAGACAATGACTATAATAATGCTGATTACTGTAAGGTTAATTGGTCAAATCTTAGCCACTCTGAAGTAGATTACTACACAATGCAGACTGATGCACTGCTAAGGCTTGTGAGGATTCCTGCAGAAGCTTTGGCTTGTAGGAATCCCTCCTGTGATGATGTAAAACATATAGATCTCTGAAATAAGTATTACGGTAAGCTTGTACAATGCTCATATATATTCCAGTGGCGTGCGATGAGTTTTTAAGTTGGTCATGCTGAACGTTGATGGAGCCGCGAAGCGGCGATGGAGGGTGGTTATGGTAGGGGGTGTACCTCCTCCAAAAGTACAGATTATTTTTTATATTTATGCAAACTAGAGCAATACAAAATTTAATAAAAAAGTGCAGAGGCTTGCATGTCATATTAGGGTGTGTCAATTTTAGGGAGCAAAGTGAAATCTTTAGATTTTCAAAGACTACTAGTGACCAAATGATGCATTTTTATGTGCTAAATTGAAATATGGCTTTAAAATCCAGATTTGACCACGCCTAGCTACTTATATTTGAAGTTGAAGTTTACGAAAAATCAGCAATTTTTGCAAGTATTTTTTTTATTGTATATAACTACATTTTACATACATTACATACAATTAAAGACATTTTGATTGTATTTCAATAATAAAACTTAGAAATATAGATAGGTTTCTTAAACTTTGCCAAGGATGCCATATATAACTACATTGTACATACATACAATTAAAGACATTTTGATTGTATTTCAATATTAAAACTTAGAAATATAGATAGGTTCCTTGAACTTTGCCAAGGATGCCATGTCTGCCTTGCTCTTGTTCCTGGACATGAGCTCCCTACTGGCCACCTGGCCACTGATGTACGCCTCCCTCCTCTCTTGTGAGTAAAGATGTTGTGCTGCTTCAGTTGTCATCCTTACACACCTCTCTACTGACTGTGTGTGTGTGAGGGCCATGCAGGAACTTCCATTGGTCTATCCAGAAACTCTTTGATTGCAGCAGTGGTGAGGGAGCAGGTCAGAGGAGGCTCAGTCACGCCAGAGTTCCAGTCATTAAGCTCCGAGAGTTTGGTGACATCTGGGTTGATGTCAGGAGTCTTCCTGGGTCTGACACTGCAGTCTCCTACCTGTGTGTCCCCATCTTCTTTACCTCTGATTTCCAGTATCCTCTTCACTGCCTCCCTCCTCTCCTCCTCCACCTCACTGCACAGCATGACCTGGAGCACAGCCTCAGAGTGTGCATACCAGGCTGATCTCTTCACTGTAGGCATCACTATTCCTATCACCTCCTTCTTCTGACTTCTGAGCAGCTCCAGCTGGTACACTACATGCCTGGGACCCTCCACCCAGCTGTGATTTAACTTGATGTTGAACCAGTTTGGCATGTAGACTCCCACTATGAATTCCACAATTATCCTCAGATTCTTCAGGTTCCTACCCTTCAGCCCATGTTTGGGAATCCACAATCTGCAGAACCTTAGAGCCGTGGTGACCCACCTACTGTGACAGACTGGCCAATCTCCAAGAGAGCTAGAATCTGAGGTACCTCTCCCGATCTGATGGCAGTGATGATTCTGTAGCCATATGATTGGTCTGTGCTGAGGTCCTTGACTACCTCCTGACCGAGATGGGGTAGAGGAGGACCAACAGTGATCCTCGTGAAGTTTGGGTTGATCTCCAGCTCAGTGGAAGCGTCTAACATCTTCCCTGGGGGCCCAGACTACTTGTTGTTGCTCAATGTCTTGCCATCCAGTGCAGTCACCAGGTGTCTGAGACTCAGCTCCCCAGTGTGCAAGTCACAGACAATCCACACCAACTTCCTGCTAAGCTTGGCCTCCACATAATGCATTACTCCTCCCTCCCAGCCAGTATTCACATTAGTACTGTCACCTCCTATAACCAAAAGGGTCTGGTCTGCTCCTCTCTCTCTCTTAGACAGTTCACCAGATGATCAGCAATGACCTCAGCATGACTTCTCTCCTCTGCAGCTTCCTCTAGTACAAAATGCCACAAATATTTCCCACCTGGTTCATTGGATACTGTGTAGTGTTCTTCCTTAATGAGGCCAGGAAACTGTCTGTCATTGCCCTCAGCTTCCATCATCACTTTGGTGTCATCTCTTTTCCCATCAAAGAAGATACAGGTGATGCCATTTTCCCTAATCTCTTCATCAAACTTCTTGACCAGCTCCTTAGTCAGTCTCTTCTGAGCCCTCCTCACCTTGTTGTGGTCAATCACCAGTGCTGTGTCAAACTCTGTGATAAGACCAGCATCAATCCAGGCAGCAGTGGCAATCTCTGCAGTCTTTCTCAGCCCAGTGTGATGTCTCAAGCTAGCCAGAGCTATGCTGGTGATATCTTCAGTGTTGTATTTCTTCTTCTTAGCCACAGGCAAGGAAGAAGTTGTCGCAGCCTCTGGTATGAAGTCTTCGTCCTCCTCTCTCCTCCCTGCCTCCTCCAGTATATCTTCAGTCTCCTCCAACTCCATCTCCAGCAGTGATTCCTCCCTCAACTCCTCTTCTTTCTTGGCTGACTCCTCTGCCTTCCTCTCTTCTCCTCGGCCTTCCTTCTCTGCTCCTGTCTCTGCAGCACTGCTTCCTGTCTCCTGGTCTCAGGGTGATCAGCTAGACCCATCTGGTGTGCCCCCACACTGCCCACCTTTTCTCTCTGACCTTTAATGAAGGCACGCTCCTGCACTGGTATCTTCTGCTCGCTCCTGCAGCTGCAGTCAATGTGAACCTCACTGTTGCAGACAGGGTTGCACTCGAGCTCACTGCAGCTCCTGATCACACAGTGACAGGTCAGGATGTCCACCAATTTGTCCAGTTTTCATCATGAACCTATCTTGACCTCTAGCTTCACATTGCCAATGAACACCTTCACTGCCTCATCCACAGTGCCTTCACTTTAGCCCTGATCCTGACCTCAGTGTTGATTACAGGTCCTGTGAATAGAGCGTTGGCCTTTCTCCACTGAGCCAGTAGCCCTAGAACAATGCCGTTGTTAATCAGGTCATTAACTGGGTAATTCCTCCTGTCTTCCTCACTCATCTCTCTCCTCAACAAACCATACCTCAGCAGATCTCTGGCTGTGGGCAGCTCAGCAGGGAGAAGTTCCCTCCCAGTCCCCACCAAATGACTCAGGTGACAACTTGATTTGCTTCGGGTTCTGATTTCTTTCTGACTCATCCTGTGGACCTGTGAACAAAAAAAATGTCATTGAAATTTGGATAACCTTTGGTAACCTTTGGTTAGCTTCCGCCCGAATTGTTCATTCTGACGAAGGTCAAGCTTTTCACTCCACCTTAGACCTACAGTTTAACGTGGAATCCGAACCACGCCCCATCAGCAGCCCAGCGTCTTAACCACTAGGCCACCTAGGGTACCCATTTATCTACCAACCACTTTCTTTATTGTGTGGAAGGATGAACAGCTGGGTTTTGCTGCGCGCCGGCTGCCGTCGGGTCTCGAACCCGGGGCCGATGAATTCGTAGTCAGCGACGCTAACCACTACACCACCGAGGCGAGCCGATAGGCCTACTGATTATGATTACATAAAATTAAGTGAATTGAAATTCTTAATAATCTTCCTATAAGCTCAGATAAAAGGTTGTGTTGTTATAGGTACAAGACTTAATTATTCAAAGTAATGAGAATTTCATATATTTATCATATCAAAATATACAGAAAGTTTGGGTCACACATAACATTTCGAATAATTTGAATTACACAATATTTACATTACGAAGTAATCAAAATTGTCAAAAAGGAGGGAAAACACATGCATTCACAATCAAAACTCCAGCATTTGTGACTATGTGAAACTTAGAAACCATTCTGCACACCAAAAATAACCAAAGTTGACCACACATATCAATGGCACATTGATAGACGATGCTACAGTCATATTTAGGTTATATGTCAAACCTTTATGGTCAAATATAAGTAGGTAAATGGCTTTTTTAAACAACACTAAAGATATTTCTAAGTTTGCTAGATAATATGACATCATTTGAGCATTAGTAGTTTTTGAATTGTTGACTTTACTAAAATTGACACACCCTAATGTCATATCCCATATATGTGTTTAACTAAATGGGTAGGAAAAAAGCAAGGAACTTAAGGTAGATGCTTACCTTCTCTATTTATAGATGAAATCCATTCGACGATCTTTCTTTGCAAATTCAGCTAGTACAGTATCATAAAAATTCTCCCGACTTCTGAGGTTGGAAAGGAGCTTTATCTCAATTGATATAACGGCAAGCCCAGATAAACGTAATTGAAATGTATTTCTTGTGAAAATCTTTATCCTCTTCAATGCTGAAAACGTTCTCTCCACAGATGCAGTTGTAGATGGGAATGTAAGAATCAAACTACATACAGTAGTTTGTACACTTCAGTTATTTGTACGTATGTAAGAAAATAGATCTACAACACTTTTTTTCACAAAATCTTGCGATGAATACAAACCAATTAGTTCCTTTCGTAGGCGTGAAACATTAAAAAAATGGCCATAAGTTTCCTGTTGGGATCTGAATGCTTCTTCCGGAAAATTGTTTCTGTATTGAAAAAATTTAGTAAAGTTCATCAGTTCCCAGAACATTAATTTTTCAGCGATGAAAATCTACGTTCCATGTGCAGAAATATGGTGTAAAAGATATTTTCATATAGGCTTTATACTCATTTTTGGGTTCGTTGCTGTGGTTTAGTCTGCGTCTCTTGGAAATAAAGTCAAAGCCCATCAATTTTGAGTAGACTTTTTCAAAATCTCCTCTTTTATTCACTAATATTTCAGTACACTTCCTAATTTCTGCAAGGCAATACCCAGAGTCTAATCCCTTGGACTGCAATACATTAAAAAGTACATCAGTTTGAGAAAAAATATTACCGAATACGTAGAGTAGAAATTGAAATTGTCGGTCTTCCAAGCTACGGTAGAAACCTCTCGCTACAGAATCGTATTTTCATCCCAGTTTAGTGAGTTCTTTTCAATATGCTCAAATAATTCCAAAAGAGAATTGCGATTATCCTTAGCGATGTGAACAAGCCTTGATGTATAATTCCATCGTGTTGGTGCAACCCTAGGAAATCGTCTCTGAACAATATCATCTAATGCTTTAGTCCGCTTGAATGACAGAGAAAAGAAAGTTGCTAGTCCATTCAGTGTTGTAAAAAATATCTTGCACTCTTTGATGAATGAACAGGCTTGTGATAACACTAAATTTAGTACATGTGCACAACAATGAATAAAAAGTGCACAAGGAAATTTAGCTCTAATCTTGGCTTGCAAACCAATAAGTTCACTTGTCATCACTGCCGCCCCATCATATGTTTGCGATACTAATTTATTAGCACATTCTACTTCCTTAACACAAGAAAAGACGTACTCAGAGAGTGCTGTTGCAGAACGATCTGCACTAACACCCGTTAAGCCTACAAATCGGTCCACCACTATACTGTTTGGAGTCACATACCGCCAAAACGTCGAAAGTTGGAAAGCATTGGATCCATCTAAGGTTTCATCCAAAAGCACCGCAATAAATTTAGCTTCTCTTATCTCCTTAATTTCATCCAGTATTACATGTTTAACAGATTCAATCAATTTTCGATCATATTAGACATTTCACAGAAGACTGTACAACTTTTCCTGTGTTACGCTAGTCTGTCATGATGACAGACTAGCGTGTGTCATCACTGAGTGTCATCATATTTGCTTATGATATGTACGACTTGGCATAATTACCTCGATTAACTGAAGTGTCACTTTCAGAATGCCCACGAAAAGCCAATTCTTGGTTTTCCTAAGTAAATAACTATATCAATAAGCCTCTGTAATACTTCCCTATTTTTTCTGACATTTTCATTATGCTGCACAATAAAATCATGTCTTTGATGATCAAATTGAATTTCTGTGCGACATCTGCCAAATATTTTCAAGTCAAGTCAGCACTTTATGTGTCGTCGTGAGCGTTCATGTTTCTGGAGCCCCGTATGCAAATTATTTAAATTACTGAAACCTTGTGAGCTCCAAACAGTTTTCTCCACTTGCAAACAATATACCTGGCCAACAATATAACTTTTTTTTTTGTGCACCCAGTTAACCAAGCCGCTTTTCATAACAGCTTTCCTGAAAATGCCTAACAAAATTTTTCCCCTCCACTTAGTGGAGTTTGTCGACTGTCCCTAACAACTGCAGCTTTTCTTGAAATATTTTCCGAGAAAATGAATGATCAGTAGCTCTTCCACAATATACTTAGCCTCTGAATTTTCACACATCATTAGGGCAATTATTTTAAAATGTAATAAGCACAAGTTATGTAATATACACCCATACAATTTCTCTAATTCACCTTTTAAATAATTGCGGTAATTAACTAACACTCATAGTCAGAAATAATAGGACAATGTATAATTTTACCGCGCATCGCTAATAGCGCATGGTGTCTCACTTTGGAGTTACGAGATATCACCAGTCAGAATAATTATAAATTTGTCCTAATTTTAAACATCAATAGATAATTATTTTTATTTAAAAAGTTCATATATAAATCAAAATAATGTAAAGAAAGATTGACACGAAAAAATACTTAAATAATATAGCTTTAAAAAAATACTATATAAAAAAATTTAGTTTTTAATTTATAGAATTTGTTTTCTTATTTAATTGGTCATGCAGTGCATGACTTGCTTGCCCTGAATGCACGCCATTGAATTATACTCATATACAGGGTGGCGCAAAAGTCAGGAGCCATAGGCACATTTTAATAATTTGTGTTTTAATGTGTTTTGTTCTTTTCAGATTTGTTGTTGAATCTATGGCACAGAAATTGACAATAGATGAACGGGTGGACATAGTTTTAACGTGTGCAAGGCGTGGTAACACATACCGATCATTTGCTACTGCTTTTACTGACAAACACCCTGAGAGGCCACCAGTTGTTCAGGTATCAGTTGGAAAACTGTTCACTCGCTTCAAAGAAACGGGAAGTGTTCATGATCGGCGCGTAGTGGCCGGCCAAAAAGTTCAACCGATGCAGCAACATCAGTAATCGTACTCAATCACCTCAAAACAGCCCACGTAAGTCCTTAAGAAAGTCATCCCAAGAAACGGGTGTCTTCAGAAAATCCGGATCACCTGAAGAGCCGTCACCCTAGCCTTTTTTAGTTAGCTTTATAACTAACGAAAATATCACGACTTAACCATTCGTTAGGTCAACTGTACGGCCTTGACGATTGGTTAGGTTAGGTCGTGATATTTTCGTTAGTTAGCCTTATAAAGCTAACTAAAAAAGGCTGGGGTGACGGATCTTCAGGTGATCCGAAGATCTATTCAACGAATTCTTACAACAAATCGTTTCCACCCCTACAAAGTCCAACTCGTTCAGGAACTGCACGGTGACGACACAGACCGTCGTGTAGAGTTGTGCCAGTAGTTTCTACAACATCGACAGCTTCAACGAAGGATCATGTTCAGCGACGAAGCAATATTTCACCTCAGCGGTTGTGTCAATAGGCATAATGCACGCTATTGGGCCAATGAGAACCCCCACTGGATGGAAGAAGGACATGTGCAATTCAATCCACGAATTATGGCGTGGGCTGCGCTCTGGAGGGATCGGTTAATTGGTCCGTATTTTTTCGACGGCAATGTAACAGGTGAAACATATCTGCATATGCTGCAAACATTTCTAATGCCCATACTGGACGACATTCCATTGGCAGAACGGGCGGAGATGTGGTTTCAGCAGGATGGTGCACCACCACATTTCGCAACCATCGTCCAGAGCTCCTTAGATGAAACATTCCCAAGCAAGTGGATCGGACGGCGAGGGCCCGTCGAATGGCCACCTATGTCTCCAGACCTCTCGCCTCTTGACTTTTTCTTGTGGGGCCATTTCAAGTCGGTAGTCTACGCTCATCGACCCAGAACCATACGTTCTCTAAAGGATAAAATCACATCTGAGTGTGCCAAAATCAGTACCAATGTGTTAAGGAATGTTCAAACATCATGCATTCAACGCGTCAGAAAGTGTCTCTAAGTGGAAGGCCACCATTTCGAACATTTATTATAATTTAAAAAATGTGCCTATGGTTCCTGACTTTTGCGCCACCCTGTATACTCTTTCTGTACATAGGCAACTGCTCACCCACCTGGGTGGGCAGTTGCCCACGTACAGAAAGATTTCACCCACCTCCTAAAATAAAATAAGAGCATATACAGCATATGAGTGTATATGAGCATATGAGTATATATGCATCAACATATACATTTGATTTGATTTGTGTTATTTTTGGTCAAATACAAATACAAAAACCTCTTAATCCACCCACTAAAATTGTCTTAGAAGTAACCCTGGTTGGCTTAAAAAATGTTATTTAGATCTTCTTGGGGGACATAAAGGATCTAAATTTCAAAATGATTGTTGAAAACATTCCAGGGGGTAACTGGAGTAAAAAATGGTCGGGGTGGGTGGGGGACGGACACAATCCTATTGTTGGAAGCACTCATTATAAATGGGAGTAATTATAAAGTTGTCACTCCCCCCCCCCCCAACTTTTATAATTACTCTCATAGATAATGAGTGCTTCTAACAATAGGATTGTGTTTGCACCCCCAACCCTTGCCAACTTTTTACTCCAGTTACGCCCGTGAAACATGCTGAATAAATATGGAAAGTTGGGCTGCAACATGACCTTGAAGGTTCACTTCTTACATTTCCATTGGACTACTTTCCCAAAAATCTTCGTGGTGTCATCGAAGAACAAGGAGAAAGGTTTCACCAGGACATCAAGAGAATGGAGAATAGATATCAAGGAAGGATGGAATGTCAGCATGAAGACTGATTATTTACTGCTGGTCACAGAAAAGAGAGACTTCCAGTGAAACGCATAAAAACCAACAAAAAAGCGTGGATTTAGCTGCATATAACTCATAAAAGTGTTCAGCTGAATACTTGTACCAGCTTTATTCCTTTATTTAACAAATTAATTACTTAAAATAGACCTTTGATCAGAGTTTGAAAAGTTCAAAATCCAAATATCCTCATTGTGAAAAATCCTGACGTGATGGAACAAAATGGATGTTAATTTTGAAATCAGCATTGCAGAATTATGTAAGTAAGTATTATTAGTAGCACTATCGGGGGTCGAATCTCCGACCTCAGTCTTTCACTTCGCTTATAGTGAAACGGTGTTACTAAATGAGCTACGGGCGCTGGTAGTAAATTATGGTGTACTCTAAAATTATACTTTAAAATTGCGTAAGAATACGCCTTTAAAAATTGCTATCCCTATTTAAATTTCAAATACATTCTATGACATTTGAGAACATCGTTATGTAGCTTTGAACGTCAATCTAAAATAAGACGGAGTCTCTTTTTTATGAAACAGGCTAACATAGTTTCTAATTAATCAATCAAAGTATCCTTGAATTACATTAATTTGCTTCCAGGTTGAATGTGAAATGACAATGATATTTGACCTACATCGTTTACACTTCAGTTTACAGCAATCATTTGTTTCAAATTAATACCAAAGATTATATATATATATATATATATATATATATATATAATGTTATAATGTTTCAGACCAACAAAGACCCTAGGATCCACTCATGGCTGGTCTACCTAACTGTGTTCGTAATCGTGTATTGTGTATGTCCTCCGTGGTGGCGGAGGGGACCTACAATTTTACGTGGGTTCCGAACCACAAGAACATAAGAAACTTATTTAAAAACTGCCGGTAAATTGGCAACGACCAATTTTTACGAAACTAAATAATTATCAATTTAAAAATAATTAATTATCGGTTTAAAACTAAAGATAGAATCTCTCGGTCCAGAGGAGCAAGTCATAATAGACTACTATCCACAAATATGTTACATTCTATATCTATTTATAACGGACATGCAAATATATCAGATCCAAAGAATCCAGTCAATTTCATTACGGTATCCATCAAGTCACGGTCCATATCGATTGCGGACCAAGTCAAAATTTAAACCATATACATTATCAATTTAAAAATAATTAATTATCGATTTAAAACTAAAGATAGAATCTCTCGATCCAGAGGATCAAGTCATAATAGACTACTATCCACAAATATGTTACACTCTATATCTATTATATAACGGACATGCAAATATATCAGATCCAAAGAATCCAGTCAATTTCATTACGGTATCCATCAAGTCACGGTTCATATCGATTGCGGACCAAGTCAAATTTACAACCATATACATTACAATATATACACTTACGAGGAAAAGTGTAGGTGTGGCTGTAAAGACTGTACAGTAATGTAGAAATGTGTGTGCACCCATTATGGGTCTCCCATTTAAAGGTGTTTGTGGGGCAAGTGAAGATCATGAGTTTTTCAATACCTCACAGTACTATGGGGGGCACCGCTCGGCAGAGGAATCTCTTTAAATGGGGTGTGTAAGGACAGAGAGTATCCCCTAACCCAAGACGCTGCCTCCCTATATCCCACAACACTTGTGTTGAGCTGTGGGATCTATCCCCACAAAGCCTTAATTTTACTACCTTAAACTATACCCTTTCTATCAACATGCGCGTCCAATCGATTCTTAAACATGTTTATAGACGTGCTACTAATTACTTCTACCGGCAAACTATTCCAGCTATTTACTATTCTATGCGTAAAAAAGTTTTTCGCAACTGCTGTCTCGAACCTTCTACTTGTCAACTTACACCCGTTATTTCTAGTCCTATTATATTGAGATATTTCGAAAAAGCTATCTCTATCTACGTTATCAAACCCATTCATAATTTTGAAAACCTGGATTAGATCACCCCTTAACCTCCTAGTCTCGAGTGTAGTCAATTTTAACTCTTTAAGCCTATCCTCGTACGACTTTGACCTAAGAGACGGAATCATTTTAGTTGCTCGTCTTTGAACTCTTTCGATTTTGTCTATATCTTTGCGCATATGCGGATTCCAAAATTGGACCGCGTACTCCAAATGGGGTCTAACTAATGATTTATAAAGAGGAACTATAATATCGCGCAGAAGTGAGCGAAGTTTTATTAAGATAAACAGGAACTAATTTGGGACGGTTTTAATAACTACCGTAGGATTTCAAAGAGAAAACTTTCCACACAATTTATCGTAAATTGTATATGTTTTTAAGTTAAGGATATAATATTATTATTATTATTATTATTATTATTATTATTATTATTAAGTGAGGAGGGTCAGAAACTGACACAGTTTTGAGGCCAGGCAGACGTGATCCAGTGAGGTTATTACACTGAAGAACAAATTTTTATTTTTGTTCCGTCTCAGCAGCAAACAAAGCTGGTCTATATGAAGTCGACGCTGCTGATTCCGAAAATGTTATTCATTTTGGCGTATCACGCATAGTTTCCATGAAATCTTAAAAAATATTATACAGTTATTGTATATTGTATATAATATGTATAATATTGTATATTGCATATAATTAATTAAATATTATACAAAATATTAAAAAATATTAACATCACACATACTATAAGAGCAGCAATACACACGACGTAATAAAACAAACATCATTGAATATTTTTTCCAAAACAAAAAAATGAAAATTTCTCAAAAACTATACGTGATAGAAAAATAATAAGACCATTTTTTTAATCATCGTTAAAAACTCTGCAGTGTCATCATATTTGCTTATGATATGTACGACTTGGCATAATTACCTCGATTAACTGAAGTGTCACTTTCAGAATGCCCACGAAAAGCCAATTCTTGGTTTTCCTAAGTAAATAACTATATCAATAAGCCTCTGTAATACTTCCCTATTTTTTCTGACATTTTCATTATGCTGCACAATAAAATCATGTCTTTGATGATCAAATTGAATTTCTGTGCGACATCTGCCAAATATTTTCAAGTCAAGTCAGCACTTTATGTGTCGTCGTGAGCGTTCATGTTTCTGGAGCCCCGTATGCAAATTATTTAAATTACTGAAACCTTGTGAGCTCCAAACAGTTTTCTCCACTTGCAAACAATATACCTGGCCAACAATATAACTTTTTTTTTTTTGTGCACCCAGTTAACCAAGCCGCTTTTTCATAACAGCTTTCCTGAAAATGCCTAACAAAATTTTTCCCCTCCACTTAGTGGAGTTTGTCGACTGTCCCTAACAACTGCAGCTTTTTCTTGAAAATTTTTCCGAGAAAATGAATGATTCAGTAGCTCTTCCACAATATACTTAGCCTCTGAATTTTCACACATCATTAGGGCAATTATTTTAAAATGTAATAAGCACAAGTTATGTAATATACACCCATACAATTTCTCTAATTCACCTTTTAAATAATTGCGGTAATTAACTAACACTCATAGTCAGAAATAATATGACAATGTATAATTTTACCGCGCATCGCTAATAGCGCATGGTGTCTCACTTTGGAGTTACGAGATATCACCAGTCAGAATAATTATAAATTTGTCCTAATTTTAAACATCAATAGATAATTATTTTTATTTAAAAAGTTCATATATAAATCAAAATAATGTAAAGAAAGAATTAAATATCTAGAGTCCCCAGAACATAAAGTATAAACGTAAAATCATATCACTATATCAGCTAACCAGTTGTTGTCATGCTATTTATAAGTCGCATGACAAGAGTGCTTTGAGGCTCGCAATATGACATCACCCACCATCGAATTTATATGTGCAAATGACATCGGAGTCGTGCTGAGCTGAGTTTAGCGTGACTTAAGAAACAAAACAAGGAGAAAATGGGATTGATTCACTGATGTTTGAGAAAGATGGCTTCCATAATCAATAAAAGCCAAGGCAAATAAATGACACGAAAAAATACTCAAATAATATAGCTTTAGAAAAATATTATATGAAAAAATTTAGTTTTTAATTTATAGAATTTGTTTTCTTATTTAATTGGTCATGCAGTGCATGACCTGCTTGCCCTGAATGCACGCCATTGAATTATACTCATATACAGGGTGGCGCAAAAGTCAGGAGTCATAGGCACATTTTAATAATTTGTGTTTTAATGTGTTTTGTTCTTTTCAGATTTGTTGTTGAATCTATGGCACAGAAATTGACAATAGATGAACGGGTGGACATAGTTTTAACGTGTGCAAGGCGTGGTAACACATACCGATCATTTGCTACTGCTTTTACTGACAAACACCCTGAGAGGCCACCAGTTGTTCAGGTATCAGTTGGAAAACTGTTCACTCGCTTCAAAGAAACGGGAAGTGTTCATGATCGGCCGCGTAGTGGCCGGCCAAAAAGTTCAACCGATGCAGCAACATCAGTAATCGTACTCAATCACCTCAAAACAGCCCACGTAAGTCCTTAAGAAAGTCATCCCAAGAAACGGGTGTCTTCAGAAAATCCGGATCACCTGAAGAGCCGTCACCCTAGCCTTTTTTAGTTAGCTTTATAACTAACGAAAATATCACGACTTAACCATTCGTTAGGTCAACTGTACGGCCTTGACGATTGGTTAGGTTAGGTCGTGATATTTTCGTTAGTTAGCCTTATAAAGCTAACTAAAAAAGGCTGGGGTGACGGATCTTCAGGTGATCCGAAGATCTATTCAACGAATTCTTACAACAAATCGTTTCCACCCCTACAAAGTCCAACTCGTTCAGGAACTGCACGGTGACGACACAGACCGTCGTGTAGAGTTGTGCCAGTAGTTTCTACAACATCGACAGCTTCAACGAAGGATCATGTTCAGCGACGAAGCAATATTTCACCTCAGCGGTTGTGTCAATAGGCATAATGCACGCTATTGGGCCAATGAGAACCCCCACTGGATGGAAGAAGGACATGTGCAATTCAATCCACGAATTATGGCGTGGGCTGCGCTCTGGAGGGATCGGTTAATTGGTCCGTATTTTTTCGACGGCAATGTAACAGGTGAAACATATCTGCATATGCTGCAAACATTTCTAATGCCCATACTGGACGACATTCCATTGGCAGAACGGGCGGAGATGTGGTTTCAGCAGGATGGTGCACCACCACATTTCGCAACCATCGTCCAGAGCTCCTTAGATGAAACATTCCCAAGCAAGTGGATCGGACGGCGAGGGCCCGTCGAATGGCCACCTATGTCTCCAGACCTCTCGCCTCTTGACTTTTTCTTGTGGGGCCATTTCAAGTCGGTAGTCTACGCTCATCGACCCAGAACCATACGTTCTCTAAAGGATAAAATCACATCTGAGTGTGCCAAAATCAGTACCAATGTGTTAAGGAATGTTCAAACATCATGCATTCAACGCGTCAGAAAGTGTCTCTAAGTGGAAGGCCACCATTTCGAACATTTATTATAATTTAATAAAATGTGCCTATGGTTCCTGACTTTTGCGCCACCCTGTATACTCTTTCTGTACATAGGCAACTGCTCACCCACCTGGGTGGGCAGTTGCCCACGTACAGAAAGATTTCACCCACCTCCTAAAATAAAATAAGAGCATATACAGCATATGAGTGTATATGAGCATATGAGTATATATGCATCAACATATACATTTGATTTGATTTGTGTTATTTTTGGTCAAATACAAATACAAAAACCTCTTAATCCACCCACTAAAATTGTCTTAGAAGTAACCCTGGTTGGCTTAAAAAATGTTATTTAGATCTTCTTGGGGGACATAAAGGATCTAAATTTCAAAATGATTGTTGAAAACATTCCAGGGGGTAACTGGAGTAAAAAATGGTCGGGGTGGGTGGGGGACGGACACAATCCTATTGTTGGAAGCACTCATTATAAATGGGAGTAATTATAAAGTTGTCACTCCCCCCCCCCAACTTTTATAATTACTCTCATAGATAATGAGTGCTTCTAACAATAGGATTGTGTTTGCACCCCCCCAACCCTTGCCAACTTTTTTACTCCAGTTACGCCCGTGAAACATGCTGAATAAATATGGAAAGTTGGGCTGCAACATGACCTTGAAGGTTCACTTCTTACATTTCCATTGGACTACTTTCCCAAAAATCTTCGTGGTGTCATCGAAGAACAAGGAGAAAGGTTTCACCAGGACATCAAGAGAATGAGGAGAATAGATATCAAGGAAGGATGGAATGTCAGCATGAAGACTGATTATTTACTGCTGGTCACAGAAAAGAGAGACTTCCAGTGAAACGCATAAAAACCAACAAAAAAGCGTGGATTTAGCTGCATATAACTCATAAAAGTGTTCAGCTGAATACTTGTACCAGCTTTATTCCTTTATTTAACAAATTAATTACTTAAAATAGACCTTTGATCAGAGTTTGAAAAGTTCAAAATCCAAATATCCTCATTGTGAAAAATCCTGACGTGATGGAACAAAATGGATGTTAATTTTGAAATCAGCATTGCAGAATTATGTTAAGTAAGTATTATTAGTAGCACTATCGGGGGTCGAATCTCCGACCTCAGTCTTTTCACTTCGCTTATAGTGAAACGGTGTTACTAAATGAGCTACGGGCGCTGGTAGTAAATTATGGTGTACTCTAAAATTATACTTTAAAATTGCGTAAGAATACGCCTTTAAAAATTGCTATCCCTATTTAAATTTCAAATACATTCTATGACATTTGAGAACATCGTTATGTAGCTTTGAACGTCAATCTAAAATAAGACGGAGTCTCTTTTTTATGAAACAGGCTAACATAGTTTCTAATTAATCAATCAAAGTATCCTTGAATTACATTAATTTGCTTCCAGGTTGAATGTGAAATGACAATGATATTTGACCTACATCGTTTACACTTCAGTTTACAGCAATCATTTGTTTCAAATTAATACCAAAGATTATATATATATATATATATATATATATATATATATATAATGTTATAATGTTTCAGACCAACAAAGACCCTAGGATCCACTCATGGCTGGTCTACCTAACTGTGTTCGTAATCGTGTATTGTGTATGTCCTCCGTGGTGGCGGAGGGGACCTACAATTTTACGTGGGTTCCGAACCACAAGAACATAAGAAACTTATTTAAAAACTGCCGGTAAATTGGCAACGACCAATTTTTACGAAACTAAATAATTATCAATTTAAAAATAATTAATTATCGGTTTAAAACTAAAGATAGAATCTCTCGGTCCAGAGGAGCAAGTCATAATAGACTACTATCCACAAATATGTTACATTCTATATCTATTTATAACGGACATGCAAATATATCAGATCCAAAGAATCCAGTCAATTTCATTACGGTATCCATCAAGTCACGGTCCATATCGATTGCGGACCAAGTCAAAATTTACAACCATATACATTATCAATTTAAAAATAATTAATTATCGATTTAAAACTAAAGATAGAATCTCTCGATCCAGAGGATCAAGTCATAATAGACTACTATCCACAAATATGTTACACTCTATATCTATTATATAACGGACATGCAAATATATCAGATCCAAAGAATCCAGTCAATTTCATTACGGTATCCATCAAGTCACGGTTCATATCGATTGCGGACCAAGTCAAATTTACAACCATATACATTACAATATATACACTTACGAGGAAAAGTGTAGGTGTGGCTGTAAAGACTGTACAGTAATGTAGAAATGTGTGTGCACCCATTATGGGTCTCCATTTAAATGTTTGAGTTTGTGGATCTTTTCAATACCTCACAGTACTATGGGGGCACCGCTCGCAGAAGAATCTCTTTAAATGGGGTGTGTAAGGACAGAGAGTATCCCCTAACCCAAGACGCTGCCTCCCTATATCCCACAACACTTGGTTGAGCTGTGGGATCTATCCCCACAAAGCCTTAATTTTACTACCTTAAACTATACCCTTTCTATCAACATGCGCGTCCAATCGATTCTTAAACATGTTTATAGACGTGCTACTAATTACTTCTACCGGCAAACTATTCCAGCTATTTACTATTCTATGCGTAAAAAAGTTTTTCGCAACTGCTGTCTCGAACCTTCTACTTGTCACTTACACCCGTTATTTCTAGTCCTATTATATTGAGATATTTCGAAAAAGCTATCTCTATCTACGTTATCAAACCCATTCATAATTTTGAAAACCTGGATTAGATCACCCCTTAACCTCCTAGTCTCGAGTGTAGTCAATTTTAACTCTTTAAGCCTATCCTCGTACGACTTTGACCTAAGAGACGGAATCATTTTAGTTGCTCGTCTTTGAACTCTTTCGATTTTGTCTATATCTTTGCGCATATGCGGATTCCAAAATTGGACCGCGTACTCCAAATGGGGTCTAACTAATGATTTATAAAGAGGAACTATAATATCGCGCAGAAGTGAGCGAAGTTTTTATATAAAGGAACTAATTTGGGACGGTTTTAATAACTACCGTAGGATTTCAAGAGAAAACTTTCCACACAATTTATCGTAAATTGTATATGTTTTTAAGTTAAGGATATAATATTATTATTATTATTATTATTATTATTATTATTATTATTATTATTAAGTGAGGAGGGTCAGAAACTGACACAGTTTTGAGGCCAGGCAGACGTGATCCAGTGAGGTTATTACACTGAAGAACAAATTTTTATTTTTGTTCCGTCTCAGCAGCAAACAAAGCTGGTCTATATGAAGTCGACGCTGCTGATTCCGAAAATGTTATTCATTTTGGCGTATCACGCATAGTTTCCATGAAATCTTAAAAAATATTATACAGTTATTGTATATTGTATATAATATGTATAATATTGTATATTGCATATAATTAATTATATTATACAAAATATTAAAAATATTAACATCACACATACTATAAGAGCAGCAATACACACGACGTAATAAAACAAACATCATTGAATATTTTTTCCAAAACAAAAAAATGAAAATTTCTCAAAAACTATACGTGATAGAAAAATAATAAGACCATTTTTTTAATCATCGTTAAAACTCTGCAGTGTCATCATATTTGCTTATGATATGTACGACTTGGCATAATTACCTCGATTAACTGAAGTGTCACTTTCAGAATGCCCACGAAAAGCCAATTCTTGGTTTTCCTAAGTAAATAACTATATCAATAAGCCTCTGTAATACTTCCCTATTTTTTCTGACATTTTCATTATGCTGCACAATAAAATCATGTCTTTGATGATCAAATTGAATTTCTGTGCGACATCTGCCATATTTTCAAGTCAAGTCAGCACTTTATGTGTCGTCGTGAGCGTTCATGTTTCTGGAGCCCCGTATGCAAATTATTTAAATTACTGAAACCTTGTGAGCTCCAAACAGTTTTCTCCACTTGCAAACAATATACCTGGCCAACAATATAACTTTTTTTTTTTGTGCACCCGTTAACCAAGCCGCTTTTTCATAACAGCTTTCCTGAAAATGCCTAACAAAATTTTTCCCCTCCACTTAGTGGAGTTTGTCGACTGTCCCTAACAACTGCAGCTTTTTCTTGAAAATTTTTCCGAGAAAATGAATGATTCAGTAGCTCTTCCACAATATACTTAGCCTCTGAATTTTCACACATCATTAGGGCAATTATTTTAAAATGTAATAAGCACAAGTTATGTAATACACCCATACAATTTCTCTAATTCACCTTTTAAATAATTGCGGTAATTAACTAACACTCATAGTCAGAAATAATATGACAATGTATAATTTTACCGCGCATCGCTAATAGCGCATGGTGTCTCACTTTGGAGTTACGAGATATCACCAGTCAGAATAATTATAAATTTGTCCTAATTTTAAACATCAATAGATAATTATTTTTATTTAAAAGTTCATATATAAATCAAAATAATGTAAAGAAAGAATTAAATATCTAGAGTCCCCAGAACATAAAGTATAAACGTAAAATCATATCACTATATCAGCTAACCAGTTGTTGTCATGCTATTTATAAGTCGCATGACAAGAGTGCTTTGAGGCTCGCAATATGACATCACCCACCATCGAATTTATATGTGCAAATGACATCGGAGTCGTGCTGAGCTGAGTTTAGCGTGACTTAAGAAACAAAACAAGGAGAAATGGGATTGATTCACTGATGTTTGAGAAAGATGGCTTCCATAATCAATAAAAGCCAAGGCAAATAAATGACACGAAAAAATACTCAAATAATATAGCTTTAGAAAAATATTATATGAAAAAATTTAGTTTTTAATTTATAGAATTTGTTTTCTTATTTAATTGGTCATGCAGTGCATGACCTGCTTGCCCTGAATGCACGCCATTGAATTATACTCATATACAGGGTGGCGCAAAAGTCAGGAGTCATAGGCACATTTTAATAATTTGTGTTTTAATGTGTTTTGTTCTTTTCAGATTTGTTGTTGAATCTATGGCACAGAAATTGACAATAGATGAACGGGTGGACATAGTTTTAACGTGTGCAAGGCGTGGTAACACATACCGATCATTTGCTACTGCTTTTACTGACAAACACCCTGAGAGGCCACCAGTTGTTCAGGTATCAGTTGGAAAACTGTTCACTCGCTTCAAAGAAACGGGAAGTGTTCATGATCGGCCGCGTAGTGGCCGGCCAAAAAGTTCAACCGATGCAGCAACATCAGTAATCGTACTCAATCACCTCAAAACAGCCCACGTAAGTCCTTAAGAAAGTCATCCCAAGAAACGGGTCTTCAGAAAATCCGGATCACCTGAAGAGCCGTCACCCTAGCCTTTTTTAGTTAGCTTTATAACTAACGAAAATATCACGACTTAACCATTCGTTAGGTCAACTGTACGGCCTTGACGATTGGTTAGGTTAGGTCGTGATATTTTCGTTAGTTAGCCTTATAAAGCTAACTAAAAAAGGCTGGGGTGACGGATCTTCAGGTGATCCGAAGATCTATTCAACGAATTCTTACAACAAATCGTTTCCACCCCTACAAAGTCCAACTCGTTCAGGAACTGCACGGTGACGACACAGACCGTCGTGTAGAGTTGTGCCAGTAGTTTCTACAACATCGACAGCTTCAACGAAGGATCATGTTCAGCGACGAAGCAATATTTCACCTCAGCGGTTGTGTCAATAGGCATAATGCACGCTATTGGGCCAATGAGAACCCCACTGGATGGAAGAAGGACATGTGCAATTCAATCCACGAATTATGGCGTGGGCTGCGCTCTGGAGGGATCGGTTAATTGGTCCGTATTTTTTCGACGGCAATGTAACAGGTGAAACATATCTGCATATGCTGCAAACATTTCTAATGCCCATACTGGACGACATTCCATTGGCAGAACGGGCGGAGATGTGGTTTCAGCAGGATGGTGCACCACCACATTTCGCAACCATCGTCCAGAGCTCCTTAGATGAAACATTCCAAGCAAGTGGATCGGACGGCGAGGGCCCGTCGAATGGCCACCTATGTCTCCAGACCTCTCGCCTCTTGACTTTTTCTTGTGGGGCCATTTCAAGTCGGTAGTCTACGCTCATCGACCCAGAACCATACGTTCTCTAAAGGATAAAATCACATCTGAGTGTGCCAAAATCAGTACCAATGTGTTAAGGAATGTTCAAACATCATGCATTCAACGCGTCAGAAAGTGTCTCTAAGTGGAAGGCCACCATTTCGAACATTTATTATAATTTAATAAAATGTGCCTATGGTTCCTGACTTTTGCGCCACCCTGTATACTCTTTCTGTACATAGGCAACTGCTCACCCACCTGGGTGGGCAGTTGCCCACGTACAGAAAGATTTCACCCACCTCCTAAAATAAAATAAGAGCATATACAGCATATGAGTGTATATGAGCATATGAGTATATATGCATCAACATATACATTTGATTTGATTTGTGTTATTTTTGGTCAAATACAAATACAAAAACCTCTTAATCCACCCACTAAAATTGTCTTAGAAGTAACCCTGGTTGGCTTAAAAAATGTTATTTAGATCTTCTTGGGGGACATAAAGGATCTAAATTTCAAAATGATTGTTGAAAACATTCCAGGGGGTAACTGGAGTAAAAAAT
This sequence comes from Bathynomus jamesi, assembly GCA_023014485.1. Classification (NCBI taxonomy): domain Eukaryota; kingdom Metazoa; phylum Arthropoda; class Malacostraca; order Isopoda; family Cirolanidae; genus Bathynomus; species Bathynomus jamesi. Next base: position 51,047 of record JAJOZX010009225.1, on the reverse strand, counting down.
GGTCGGGTGGGTGGGGGACGGACACAATCCTATTGTTGGAAGCACTCATTATAAATGGGAGTAATTATAAAGTTGTCACTCCCCCCCCCCCCAACTTTTATAATTACTCTCATAGATAATGAGTGCTTCTAACAATAGGATTGTGTTTGCACCCCCCCAACCCTTGCCAACTTTTTTACTCCAGTTACGCCCGTGAAACATGCTGAATAAATATGGAAAGTTGGGCTGCAACATGACCTTGAAGGTTCACTTCTTACATTTCCATTGGACTACTTTCCCAAAAATCTTCGTGGTGTCATCGAAGAACAAGGAGAAAGGTTTCACCAGGACATCAAGAGAATGGAGAATAGATATCAAGGAAGGATGGAATGTCAGCATGAAGACTGATTATTTACTGCTGGTCACAGAAAAGAGAGACTTCCAGTGAAACGCATAAAAACCAACAAAAAAGCGTGGATTTAGCTGCATATAACTCATAAAAGTGTTCAGCTGAATACTTGTACCAGCTTTATTCCTTTATTTAACAAATTAATTACTTAAAATAGACCTTTGATCAGAGTTTGAAAAGTTCAAAATCCAAATATCCTCATTGTGAAAAATCCTGACGTGATGGAACAAAATGGATGTTAATTTTGAAATCAGCATTGCAGAATTATGTTAAGTAAGTATTATTAGTAGCACTATCGGGGGTCGAATCTCCGACCTCAGTCTTTTCACTTCGCTTATAGTGAAACGGTGTTACTAAATGAGCTACGGGCGCTGGTAGTAAATTATGGTGTACTCTAAAATTATACTTTAAAATTGCGTAAGAATACGCCTTTAAAAATTGCTATCCCTATTTAAATTTCAAATACATTCTATGACATTTGAGAACATCGTTATGTAGCTTTGAACGTCAATCTAAAATAAGACGGAGTCTCTTTTTTTATGAAACAGGCTAACATAGTTTCTAATTAATCAATCAAAGTATCCTTGAATTACATTAATTTGCTTCCAGGTTTAATGTGAAATGACAATGATATTTGACCTACATCGTTTACACTTCAGTTTACAGCAATCATTTGTTTCAAATTAATACCAAAGATTATATATATATATATATATAGATAATGTTATAATGTTTCAGACCAACAAAGACCCTAGGATCCACTCATGGCTGGTCTACCTAACTGTGTTCGTAATCGTGTATTGTGTATGTCCTCCGTGGTGGCGGAGGGGACCTACAATTTTACGTGGGTTCCGAACCACAAGAACATAAGAAACTTATTTAAAAACTGCCGGTAAATTGGCAACGACCAATTTTTACGAAACTAAATAATTATCAATTTAAAAATAATTAATTATCGGTTTAAAACTAAAGATAGAATCTCTCGGTCCAGAGGAGCAAGTCATAATAGACTACTATCCACAAATATGTTACATTCTATATCTATTTATAACGGACATGCAAATATCAGATCCAAAGAATCCAGTCAATTTCATTACGGTATCCATCAAGTCACGGTCCATATCGATTGCGGACCAAGTCAAAATTTACAACCATATACATTATCAATTTAAAAATAATTAATTATCGATTTAAAACTAAAGATAGAATCTCTCGATCCAGAGGATCAAGTCATAATAGACTACTATCCACAAATATGTTACACTCTATATCTATTATATAACGGACATGCAAATATATCAGATCCAAAGATCCAGTCAATTTCATTACGGTATCCATCAAGTCACGGTTCATATCGATTGCGGACCAAGTCAAATTTACAACCATATACATTACAATATATACACTTACGAGGAAAAGTGTAGGTGTGGCTGTAAAGACTGTACAGTAATGTAGAAATGTGTGTGCACCCATTATGGGTCTCCCATTTAAAGGTGTTTGTGGGGCAAGTGAAGATCATGAGTTTTTCAATACCTCACAGTACTATGGGGGGCACCGCTCGGCAGAGGAATCTCTTTAAATGGGGTGTGTAAGGACAGAGAGTATCCCCTAACCCAAGACGCTGCCTCCCTATATCCCACAACACTTGGGTTGAGCTGTGGGATCTATCCCCACAAAGCCTTAATTTTACTACCTTAAACTATACCCTTTCTATCAACATGCGCGTCCAATCGATTCTTAAACATGTTTATAGACGTGCTACTAATTACTTCTACCGGCAAACTATTCCAGCTATTTACTATTCTATGCGTAAAAAAGTTTTTCGCAACTGCTGTCTCGAACCTTCTACTTGTCAACTTACACCCGTTATTTCTAGTCCTATTATATTGAGATATTTCGAAAAAGCTATCTCTATCTACGTTATCAAACCCATTCATAATTTTGAAAACCTGGATTAGATCACCCCTTAACCTCCTAGTCTCGAGTGTAGTCAATTTTAACTCTTTAAGCCTATCCTCGTACGACTTTGACCTAAGAGACGGAATCATTTTAGTTGCTCGTCTTTGAACTCTTTCGATTTTGTCTATATCTTTGCGCATATGCGGATTCCAAAATTGGACCGCGTACTCCAAATGGGGTCTAACTAATGATTTATAAAGAGGAACTATAATATCGCGCAGAATGAGCGAAGTTTTATTAAGATAAACAGGAACTAATTTGGGACGGTTTTAATAACTACCGTAGGATTTCAAAGAGAAAACTTTCCACACAATTTATCGTAAATTGTATATGTTTTTAAGTTAAGGATATAATATTATTATTATTATTATTATTATTATTATTATTATTATTATTATAGTGAGGAGGGTCAGAAACTGACACAGTTTTGAGGCCAGGCAGACGTGATCCAGTGAGGTTATTACTAGGGCGGTCAAAAGTCAATAAAGTCAAATTGTTTCCTATGGGGCACTTTTCGCTGAAACGACTGAAAATGCAATAAAACACCTGTAGGGGGTATATTACCAAAGTTAATAGGTCAACCAAAAGTCAACTTTTACCTGTTAGGTCAAAAAATAGCAATGAGGTAAATAAGTCAATTTTTTGGAATAAATAATTAAAATAACTAAAAATTGGCATCTTTTTGGTTAACTGGCAACTTCGCTGCTCGTATTTGTCTTATTCAGTTATGTCCGTTCTGGTTTTGGATGTGGTTGTGTTGTATGTATTGTGGTTACTGGTTACCATTTTTGATTTGTGATTTTTTCTGATTTGTGATTTCACTGATTTCGATTTCTTTTGATTTCAGATATTTAAAATGCCAAAAGTTGCAGTTAGTTCTATTGCTAAAGTGCGCGCTATAATTGCAAAATATCCTAATGAATTCATTTGTTCAGGAAAAAATGAGGTATACTGTCAGATTTGTTGTGTTGTGGTCAAGCATGACAAATCCTTTTTTGTGGATAAACTTCGCTCTACCCAAAAGCACCAGCGTGGTATAGACCAAAATGTGGGAAATGAAAAGACGCAAACCCTTTTAAAGTACAAGTCTTCAGATTTTTCGGAAAAACTTGTGACTACATTTCTGTCAGCCAACATACCTCTTCATAAGTTGAGCAACCCTCATGTGAAACAATTGTTCTCTGAATTAGTGTAGCAATGCCTTGCGTGTCAACTTGCAGATCAATAGCAATGAAACAGGCAGAAAGCGAGTTAAGTAGAATAAAACATTTGCTAGAGGGTAATTAGTTTTCCTAATTGTTGATGAAAGTGAAGTAAGGGGCTCAAATATTTGAACATACTTGCTGGATCTATTGATGTTCCCAAGAAAACATATTTAATCAGGTGCGATGTTCTTCTTGGAAATGTTAATGCACGAACTGTCATACACAAGATTGACGATACTGTAAAAGAATTCGAGATACCAAGAGAAAATTATTAAGTAAGGATCGCAATTTTTTGCCAGAAAATGTCGGCAAATACTTCATAATTTACCACAATCGGTCAACTGATGTAGAAGAGCAAGAATAAGTAATTAAAGTATCGTTTTTATTATTGAAAGTAAAGGCAACTTTATAAGTCAATTTTTTCAATTCGTAAGGTCAACTTTCTTAATTTTTTCGGTCAACTTTTGACTGCCCTAGTTATTACACTGAAGAACAAATTTTTATTTTTGTTCCGTCTCAGCAGCAAACAAAGCTGGTCTATATGAAGTCGACGCTGCTGATTCCGAAAATGTTATTCATTTTGGCGTATCACGCATAGTTTCCATGAAATCTTAAAAAATATTATACAGTTATTGTATATTGTATATAATATGTATAATATTGTATATTGCATATAATTAATTAAATATTATACAAAATATTAAAAAATATTAACATCACGCATACTATAAGAGCAGCAATACACACGACGTAATAAAACAAACATCATTGAATATTTTTTCCAAAACAAAAAAATGAAAATTTCTCAAAAACTATACGTGATAGAAAAATAATAAGACCATTTTTTTAATCATCGTTAAAAACTCTGCAGTGTCATCATATTTGCTTATGATATGTACGACTTGGCATAATTACCTCGATTAACTGAAGTGTCACTTTCAGAATGCCCACGAAAAGCCAATTCTTGGTTTTCCTAAGTAAATAACTATATCAATAAGCCTCTGTAATACTTCCCTATTTTTTCTGACATTTTCATTATGCTGCACAATAAAATCATGTCTTTGATGATCAAATTGAATTTCTGTGCGACATCTGCCAAATATTTTCAAGTCAAGTCAGCACTTTATGTGTCGTCGTGAGCGTTCATGTTTCTGGAGCCCCGTATGCAAATTATTTAAATTACTGAAACCTTGTGAGCTCCAAACAGTTTTCTCCACTTGCAAACAATATACCTGGCCAACAATATAACTTTTTTTTTTTGTGCACCCAGTTAACCAAGCCGCTTTTTCATAACAGCTTTCCTGAAAATGCCTAACAAAATTTTTCCCCTCCACTTAGTGGAGTTTGTCGACTGTCCCTAACAACTGCAGCTTTTTCTTGAAAATTTTTCCGAGAAAATGAATGATTCAGTAGCTCTTCCACAATATACTTAGCCTCTGAATTTTCACACATCATTAGGGCAATTATTTTAAAATGTAATAAGCACAAGTTATGTAATATACACCCATACAATTTCTCTAATTCACCTTTTAAATAATTGCGGTAATTAACTAACACTCATAGTCAGAAATAATATGACAATGTATAATTTTACCGCGCATCGCTAATAGCGCATGGTGTCTCACTTTGGAGTTACGAGATATCACCAGTCAGAATAATTATAAATTTGTCCTAATTTTAAACATCAATAGATAATTATTTTTATTTAAAAAGTTCATATATAAATCAAAATAATGTAAAGAAAGAATTAAATATCTAGAGTCCCCAGAACATAAAGTATAAACGTAAAATCATATCACTATATCAGCTAACCAGTTGTTGTCATGCTATTTATAAGTCGCATGACAAGAGTGCTTTGAGGCTCGCAATATGACATCACCCACCATCGAATTTATATGTGCAAATGACATCGGAGTCGTGCTGAGCTGAGTTTAGCGTGACTTAAGAAACAAAACAAGGAGAAAATGGGATTGATTCACTGATGTTTGAGAAAGATGGCTTCCATAATCAATAAAAGCCAAGGCAAATAAATGACACGAAAAAATACTCAAATAATATAGCTTTAGAAAAATATTATATGAAAAAATTTAGTTTTTAATTTATAGAATTTGTTTTCTTATTTAATTGGTCATGCAGTGCATGACCTGCTTGCCCTGAATGCACGCCATTGAATTATACTCATATACAGGGTGGCGCAAAAGTCAGGAGTCATAGGCACATTTTAATAATTTGTGTTTTAATGTGTTTTGTTCTTTTCAGATTTGTTGTTGAATCTATGGCACAGAAATTGACAATAGATGAACGGGTGGACATAGTTTTAACGTGTGCAAGGCGTGGTAACACATACCGATCATTTGCTACTGCTTTTACTGACAAACACCCTGAGAGGCCACCAGTTGTTCAGGTATCAGTTGGAAAACTGTTCACTCGCTTCAAAGAAACGGGAAGTGTTCATGATCGGCCGCGTAGTGGCCGGCCAAAAAGTTCAACCGATGCAGCAACATCAGTAATCGTACTCAATCACCTCAAAACAGCCCACGTAAGTCCTTAAGAAAGTCATCCCAAGAAACGGGTGTCTTCAGAAAATCCGGATCACCTGAAGAGCCGTCACCCTAGCCTTTTTTAGTTAGCTTTATAACTAACGAAAATATCACGACTTAACCATTCGTTAGGTCAACTGTACGGCCTTGACGATTGGTTAGGTTAGGTCGTGATATTTTCGTTAGTTAGCCTTATAAAGCTAACTAAAAAAGGCTGGGGTGACGGATCTTCAGGTGATCCGAAGATCTATTCAACGAATTCTTACAACAAATCGTTTCCACCCCTACAAAGTCCAACTCGTTCAGGAACTGCACGGTGACGACACAGACCGTCGTGTAGAGTTGTGCCAGTAGTTTCTACAACATCGACAGCTTCAACGAAGGATCATGTTCAGCGACGAAGCAATATTTCACCTCAGCGGTTGTGTCAATAGGCATAATGCACGCTATTGGGCCAATGAGAACCCCCACTGGATGGAAGAAGGACATGTGCAATTCAATCCACGAATTATGGCGTGGGCTGCGCTCTGGAGGGATCGGTTAATTGGTCCGTATTTTTTCGACGGCAATGTAACAGGTGAAACATATCTGCATATGCTGCAAACATTTCTAATGCCCATACTGGACGACATTCCATTGGCAGAACGGGCGGAGATGTGGTTTCAGCAGGATGGTGCACCACCACATTTCGCAACCATCGTCCAGAGCTCCTTAGATGAAACATTCCCAAGCAAGTGGATCGGACGGCGAGGGCCCGTCGAATGGCCACCTATGTCTCCAGACCTCTCGCCTCTTGACTTTTTCTTGTGGGGCCATTTCAAGTCGGTAGTCTACGCTCATCGACCCAGAACCATACGTTCTCTAAAGGATAAAATCACATCTGAGTGTGCCAAAATCAGTACCAATGTGTTAAGGAATGTTCAAACATCATGCATTCAACGCGTCAGAAAGTGTCTCTAAGTGGAAGGCCACCATTTCGAACATTTATTATAATTTAATAAAATGTGCCTATGGTTCCTGACTTTTGCGCCACCCTGTATACTCTTTCTGTACATAGGCAACTGCTCACCCACCTGGGTGGGCAGTTGCCCACGTACAGAAAGATTTCACCCACCTCCTAAAATAAAATAAGAGCATATACAGCATATGAGTGTATATGAGCATATGAGTATATATGCATCAACATATACATTTGATTTGATTTGTGTTATTTTTGGTCAAATACAAATACAAAAACCTCTTAATCCACCCACTAAAATTGTCTTAGAAGTAACCCTGGTTGGCTTAAAAAATGTTATTTAGATCTTCTTGGGGGACATAAAGGATCTAAATTTCAAAATGATTGTTGAAAACATTCCAGGGGGTAACTGGAGTAAAAAATGGTCGGGGTGGGTGGGGGACGGACACAATCCTATTGTTGGAAGCACTCATTATAAATGGGAGTAATTATAAAGTTGTCACTCCCCCCCCCCCCCCCAACTTTTATAATTACTCTCATAGATAATGAGTGCTTCTAACAATAGGATTGTGTTTGCACCCCCCCAACCCTTGCCAACTTTTTTACTCCAGTTACGCCCGTGAAACATGCTGAATAAATATGGAAAGTTGGGCTGCAACATGACCTTGAAGGTTCACTTCTTACATTTCCATTGGACTACTTTCCCAAAAATCTTCGTGGTGTCATCGAAGAACAAGGAGAAAGGTTTCACCAGGACATCAAGAGAATGGAGAATAGATATCAAGGAAGGATGGAATGTCAGCATGAAGACTGATTATTTACTGCTGGTCACAGAAAAGAGAGACTTCCAGTGAAACGCATAAAAACCAACAAAAAAGCGTGGATTTAGCTGCATATAACTCATAAAAGTGTTCAGCTGAATACTTGTACCAGCTTTATTCCTTTATTTAACAAATTAATTACTTAAAATAGACCTTTGATCAGAGTTTGAAAAGTTCAAAATCCAAATATCCTCATTGTGAAAAATCCTGACGTGATGGAACAAAATGGATGTTAATTTTGAAATCAGCATTGCAGAATTATGTTAAGTAAGTATTATTAGTAGCACTATCGGGGGTCGAATCTCCGACCTCAGTCTTTTCACTTCGCTTATAGTGAAACGGTGTTACTAAATGAGCTACGGGCGCTGGTAGTAAATTATGGTGTACTCTAAAATTATACTTTAAAATTGCGTAAGAATACGCCTTTAAAAATTGCTATCCCTATTTAAATTTCAAATACATTCTATGACATTTGAGAACATCGTTATGTAGCTTTGAACGTCAATCTAAAATAAGACGGAGTCTCTTTTTTTATGAAACAGGCTAACATAGTTTCTAATTAATCAATCAAAGTATCCTTGAATTACATTAATTTGCTTCCAGGTTGAATGTGAAATGACAATGATATTTGACCTACATCGTTTACACTTCAGTTTACAGCAATCATTTGTTTCAAATTAATACCAAAGATTATATATATATATATATATATATATATATATATAATGTTATAATGTTTCAGACCAACAAAGACCCTAGGATCCACTCATGGCTGGTCTACCTAACTGTGTTCGTAATCGTGTATTGTGTATGTCCTCCGTGGTGGCGGAGGGGACCTACAATTTTACGTGGGTTCCGAACCACAAGAACATAAGAAACTTATTTAAAAACTGCCGGTAAATTGGCAACGACCAATTTTTACGAAACTAAATAATTATCAATTTAAAAATAATTAATTATCGGTTTAAAACTAAAGATAGAATCTCTCGGTCCAGAGGAGCAAGTCATAATAGACTACTATCCACAAATATGTTACATTCTATATCTATTTATAACGGACATGCAAATATATCAGATCCAAAGAATCCAGTCAATTTCATTACGGTATCCATCAAGTCACGGTCCATATCGATTGCGGACCAAGTCAAAATTTACAACCATATACAATTATCAATTTAAAAATAATTAATTATCGATTTAAAAACTAAAGATAGAATCTCTCGATCAGAGGATCAAGTCATAATAGACTACTATCCAACAAATAGTTACATCTATATCTATTATATAACGGACATGCAAATATATCAGATCCAAAGAATCCAGTCAATTTCATTACGGTATCCATCAAGTCACTGGTTCATATCGATTGCGGACCAAGTCAATTTACAACCATATACATTACAATATATACATTACGAGGAAAAGTGTAGGTTGGCTGTAAAGACTGTACAGTAATGTAGAAATGTGTGTGCACCATTATGGGTCTCCCATTTAAAGGTGTTTGGGGCAAGTGAAGATCATGAGTTTTTTTCAATACCTCACAGTACTATGGGGGGCACCGCTCGGCAGAGGAATCTCTTTAAATGGGTGTTGTAAGGACAGAGAGTATCCCTAACCCAAGACGCTGCCTCCTATATCCCACAAACTTGTGTTGAGCTGTGGGATCTATCCCCACAAAGCCTTAATTTTACTACCTTAAACTATACCCTTTCTATCAACATGCGCGTCCAATGATTCTTAAACATGTTTATAGACGTGCTACTAATTACTTCTACCGGCAAACTATTCCAGCTATTACTATTCTATGCGTAAAAAGTTTTTCGCAACTGCTGTCTCGAACCTTCTACTTGTCAACTTACACCCGTTATTTCTAGTCCTATTATATGAGATATTTCGAAAAAAAGCTATCTCTATCTACGTTATCAAAACCCATTCATAATTTTGAAAACCTGGATTAGATCACCCTTAACCTCCTAGTCTCGAGTGTAGTCAATTTTAACTCTTTAAGCCTATCCTCGTACGACTTTGACCTAAGAGACGGAATCATTTTAGTTGTCGTCTTTGAACTCTTCGATTTTGTCTATATCTTTGCGCAATGCGGATTCCAAAATTGGACCGCGTACTCCAAATGGGGTCTAACTAATGATTTATAAAGAGGAACTATAATATCGCGCAGAAGTGAGCGAAGTTTTATTAAGATAAACAGGAACTAATTTGGGACGGTTTTAATAACTACCGTAGGATTTCAAAGAGAAAACTTTCCACACAATTTATCGTAAATTGTATATGTTTAAGTTAAGGATATATTATATTATTATTATTATTATTATTATTATATTAAGTGAGGAGGGTCAGAAACTGACACAGTTTGAGGCCAGGCAGACGTGATCCAGTGAGGTATTACACTGAAGAACAAATTTTTATTTTTGTTCCGTCTCAGCAGCAAAAAAGCTGGTCTATATGAAGTCGACGCTGCTGATTCGAAAATGTTATTCATTTTGGCGTATCACGCATAGTTTCCATGAAATCTTAAAAAATATTATACAGTTATTGTATATTGTATATAATATGTATAATATTGTATATTGCATATAATTAATTAAATATTATACAAAATATTAAAAAATATTAACATCACACATACTATAAGAGCAGCAATACACACGACGTAATAAAACAAACATCATTGAATATTTTTTCCAAAACAAAAAAATGAAAATTTCTCAAAAACTATACGGATAGAAAAATAATAAGACCATTTTTTTAATCATCGTTAAAAACTCTGCAGTGTCATCATATTTGCTTATGATATGTACGACTTGGCATAATTACCTCGATTAACTGAAGTGTCACTTTCAGAATGCCCACGAAAAGCCAATTCTTGGTTTTCCTAAGTAAATAACTATATCAATAAGCCTCTGTAATACTTCCCTATTTTTTCTGAATTTTCATTATGCTGCACAATAAAATCATGTCTTGATGATCAAATTGAATTTCTGTGCGACATCTGCCAAATATTTTCAAGTCAAGTCAGCACTTTATGTGTCGTCGTGAGCGTTCATGTTTCGGAGCCCCGTATGCAAATTATTTAAATTACTGAAACCTTGTGAGCTCCAAACAGTTTTCTCCACTTGCAAACAATATACCTGGCCAACAATATAACTTTTTTTTTTTGTGCACCCAGTTAACCAAGCCGCTTTTCATAACAGCTTTCCTGAAAATGCCTAACAAAATTTTTCCCCTCCACTTAGTGGAGTTTGTCGACTGTCCCTAACAACTGCAGCTTTTTCTTGAAAATTTTTCCGAGAAAATGAATGATTCAGTAGCTCTTCCACAATATACTAGCCTCTGAATTTCACACATCATTAGGGCAATTATTTTAAAATGTAATAAGCACAAGTTATGTAATATACACCCATACAATTTCTCTAATTCACCTTTTAAATAATTGCGGTAATTAACTAACACTCATAGTCAGAAATAATATGACAATGTATAATTTTACCGCGCATCGCTAATAGCGCATGGTGTCTCACTTTGGAGTACGAGATATCACCAGTCAGAATAATTATAAATTTGTCCTAATTTTAAACATCAATAGATAATTATTTTTATTTAAAAGTTCATATATAAATCAAAATAATGTAAAGAAAGAATAAATATCTAGAGTCCCCAGAACATAAAGTATAAAACGTAAAATCATATCACTATATCAGCTAACCAGTTGTTGTCATGCTATTTATAAGTCGCATGACAAGAGTGCTTTGAGGCTCGCAATATGACATCACCCACCATCGAATTTATATGTGCAAATGACATCGGAGTCGTGCTGAGCTGAGTTTAGCGTGACTTAAGAAACAAAACAAGGAGAAAATGGGATTGATTCACTGATGTTTGAGAAAGATGGCTTCCATAATCAATAAAAGCCAAGGCAAATAAATGACACGAAAAAATACTCAAATAATATAGCTTTAGAAAAATATTATATGAAAAAATTTAGTTTTTAATTTATAGAATTTGTTTTCTTATTTAATTGGTCATGCAGTGCATGACCTGCTTGCCCTGAATGCACGCCATTGAATTATACTCATATACAGGGTGGCGCAAAAGTCAGGAGTCATAGGCACATTTTAATAATTTGTGTTTTAATGTGTTTTGTTCTTTTCAGATTTGTTGTTGAATCTATGGCACAGAAATTGACAATAGATGAACGGGTGGACATAGTTTTAACGTGTGCAAGGCGTGGTAACACATACCGATCATTTGCTACTGCTTTTACTGACAAACACCCTGAGAGGCCACCAGTTTTCAGGTATCAGTTGGAAAACTGTTCACTCGCTTCAAAGAAACGGGAAGTGTTCATGATCGGCCGCGTAGTGGCGGCCAAAAAGTTCAACCGATGCAGCAACATCAGTAATCGTACTCAATCACCTCAAAACAGCCCACGTAAGTCCTTAAGAAAGTCCATCCCAAGAAACGGGTGTCTTCAGAAAATCCGGATCACCTGAAGAGCCGTCACCCTAGCCTTTTTTAGTTAGCTTTATAACTAACGAAAATATCACGACTTAACCATTCGTTAGGTCAACTGTACGGCCTTGACGATTGGTTAGGTTAGGTCGTGATATTTTCGTTAGTTAGCCTTATAAAGCTAACTAAAAAAGGCTGGGGTGACGGATCTTCAGGTGATCCGAAGATCTATTCAACGAATTCTTACAACAAATCGTTTCCACCCCTACAAAGTCCAACTCGTTCAGGAACTGCCGGTGACGACACAGACCGTCGTGTAGAGTTGTGCCAGTAGTTTCTACAACATCGACAGCTTCAACGAAGGATCATGTTCAGCGACGAAGCAATATTCACCTCAGCGGTTGTGTCAATAGGCATAATGCACGCTATTGGGCCAATGAGAACCCCCACTGGATGGAAGAAGGACATGTGCAATTCAATCCACGAATTATGGCGTGGGCTGCGCTCTGGAGGGATCGGTTAATTGGTCCGTATTTTTTCGACGGCAATGTAACAGGTGAAACATATCTGCATATGCTGCAAAACATTTCTAATGCCCATACTGGACGACATTCCATTGGCAGAACGGGCGGAGATGTGGTTTCAGCAGGATGGTGCACCACCACATTTCGCAACCATCGTCCAGAGCTCCTTAGATGAAACATTCCCAAGCAAGTGGATCGGACGGCGAGGGCCCGTCGAATGGCCACCTATGTCTCCAGACCTCTCGCCTCTTGACTTTTTCTTGTGGGGCCATTTCAAGTCGGTAGTCTACGCTCATCGACCCAGAACCATACGTTCTCTAAAGGATAAAATCACATCTGAGTGTGCCAAAATCAGTACCAATGTGTTAAGGAATGTTCAAACATCATGCATTCAACGCGTCAGAAAGTGTCTCTAAGTGGAAGGCCACCATTTCGAACATTTATTATAATTTAATAAAATGTGCCTATGGTTCCTGACTTTTGCGCCACCCTGTATACTCTTTCTGTACATAGGCAACTGCTCACCCACCTGGGTGGGCAGTTGCCCACGTACAGAAAGATTTCACCCACCTCCTAAAATAAAATAAGAGCATATACAGCATATGAGTGTATATGAGCATATGAGTATATATGCATCAACATATACATTTGATTTGATTTGTGTTATTTTTGGTCAAATACAAATACAAAAACCTCTTAATCCACCCACTAAAATTGTCTTAGAAGTAACCCTGGTTGGCTTAAAAAATGTTATTTAGATCTTCTGGGGGACATAAAGGATCTAAATTTCAAAATGATTGTTGAAAACATTCCAGGGGGTAACTGGAGTAAAAATGGTCGGGGGTGGGTGGGGGACGGACAAATCCTATTGTTGGAAGCACTCATTATAAATGGGAGTAATTATAAAGTTGTCACTCCCCCCCCCCCCCAACTTTTATAATTACTCTCATAGATAATGAGTGCTTCTAACAATAGGATTGTGTTTGCACCCCCCCAACCCTTGCCAACTTTTTTACTCCAGTTACGCCCGTGAAACATGCTGAATAAATATGGAAAGTTGGGCTGCAACATGACCTTGAAGGTTCACTTCTTACATTTCCATTGGACTACTTTCCCAAAAATCTTCGTGGTGTCATCGAAGAACAAGGAGAAAGGTTTCACCAGGACATCAAGAGAATGGAGAATAGATATCAAGGAAGGATGGAATGTCAGCATGAAGACTGATTATTTACTGCTGGTCACAGAAAAGAGAGACTTCCAGTGAAACGCATAAAAACCAACAAAAAAGCGTGGATTTAGCTGCATATAACTCATAAAAGTGTTCAGCTGAATACTTGTACCAGCTTTATTCCTTTATTTAACAAATTAATTACTTAAAATAGACCTTTGATCAGAGTTTGAAAAGTTCAAAATCCAAATATCCTCATTGTGAAAAATCCTGACGTGATGGAACAAAATGGATGTTAATTTTGAAATCAGCATTGCAGAATTATGTTAAGTAAGTATTATTAGTAGCACTATCGGGGGTCGAATCTCCGACCTCAGTCTTTTCACTTCGCTTATAGTGAAACGGTGTTACTAAATGAGCTACGGGCGCTGGTAGTAAATTATGGTGTACTCTAAAATTATACTTTAAAATTGCGTAAGAATACGCCTTTAAAAATTGCTATCCCTATTTAAATTTCAAATACATTCTATGACATTTGAGAACATCGTTATGTAGCTTTGAACGTCAATCTAAAATAAGACGGAGTCTCTTTTTTATGAAACAGGCTAACATAGTTTCTAATTAATCAATCAAAGTATCCTTGAATTACATTAATTTGCTTCCAGGTTGAATGTGAAATGACAATGATATTTGACCTACATCGTTTACACTTCAGTTTACAGCAATCATTTGTTTCAAATTAATACCAAAGATTATATATATATATATATATATATATATATATATATATATATATAATGTTATAATGTTTCAGACCAACAAAGACCCTAGGATCCACTCATGGCTGGTCTACCTAACTGTGTTCGTAATCGTGTATTGTGTATGTCCTCCGTGGTGGCGGAGGGGACCTACAATTTTACGTGGGTTCCGAACCACAAGAACATAAGAAACTTATTTAAAAACTGCCGGTAAATTGGCAACGACCAATTTTTACGAAACTAAATAATTATCAATTTAAAAATAATTAATTATCGGTTTAAAACTAAAGATAGAATCTCTCGGTCCAGAGGAGCAAGTCATAATAGACTACTATCCACAAATATGTTACATTATATATCTATTTATAACGGACATGCAAATATATCAGATCCAAAGAATCCAGTCAATTTCATTACGGTATCCATCAAGTCACGGTCCATATCGATTGCGGACCAAGTCAAAATTTACAACCATATACATTATCAATTTAAAAATAATTAATTATCGATTTAAAACTAAAGATAGAATCTCTCGATCCAGAGGATCAAGTCATAATAGACTACTATCCACAAATATGTTACACTCTATATCTATTATATAACGGACATGCAAATATATCAGATCCAAAGAATCCAGTCAATTTCATTACGGTATCCATCAAGTCACGGTTCATATCGATTGCGGACCAAGTCAAATTTACAACCATATACATTACAATATATACACTTACGAGGAAAAGTGTAGGTGTGGCTGTAAAGACTGTACAGTAATGTAGAAATGTGTGTGCACCCATTATGGGTCTCCCATTTAAAGGTGTTTGTGGGGCAAGTGAAGATCATGAGTTTTTCAATACCTCACAGTACTATATGGGGGGCACCATCGGCAGAGGAATCTCTTTAAATGGGGTGTGTAAGGACAGAGAGTATCCCCTAACCCAAGACGCTGCCTCCCTATATCCCACAACACTTGTGTTGAGCTGTGGGATCTATCCCCACAAAGCCTTAATTTTACTACCTTAAACTATACCCTTTCTATCAACATGCGCGTCCAATCGATTCTTAAACATGTTTATAGACGTGCTACTAATTACTTCTACCGGCAAACTATTCCAGCTATTTACTATTCTATGCGTAAAAAAGTTTTTCGCAACTGCTGTCTCGAACCTTCTACTTGTCAACTTACACCCGTTATTTCTAGTCCTATTATATTGAGATATTTCGAAAAAGCTATCTCTATCTACGTTATCAAACCCATTCATAATTTTGAAAACCTGGATTAGATCACCCCTTAACCTCCTAGTCTCGAGTGTAGTCAATTTTAACTCTTTAAGCCTATCCTCGTACGACTTTGACCTAAGAGACGGAATCATTTTAGTTGCTCGTCTTTGAACTCTTTCGATTTTGTCTATATCTTTGCGCATATGCGGATTCCAAAATTGGACCGCGTACTCCAAATGGGGTCTAACTAATGATTTATAAAGAGGAACTATAATATCGCGCAGAAGTGAGCGAAGTTTTATTAAGATAAACAGGAACTAATTTGGGACGGTTTTAATAACTACCGTAGGATTTCAAAGAGAAAACTTTCCACACAATTTATCGTAAATTGTATATGTTTTTAAGTTAAGGATATAATATTATTAATTATTATTATTATTATTATTATTAATTAAGTGAGGAGGGTCAGAAACTGACACAGTTTTGAGGTCAGGCAGACGTGATCCAGTGAGGTTATTACACTGAAGAACAAATTTTTATTTTTGTTCCGTCTCAGCAGCAAAAAAGCTGGTCTATATGAAGTCGACGCTGCTGATTCCGAAAATGTTATTCATTTTGGCGTATCACGCATAGTTTCCATGAAATCTTAAAAAATATTATACAGTTATTGTATATTGTATATAATATGTATAATATTGTATATTGCATATAATTAATTAAATATTATACAAAATATTAAAAAATATTAACATCACACATACTATAAGAGCAGCAATACACACGACGTAATAAAACAAACATCATTGAATATTTTTTCCAAAACAAAAAAATGAAAATTTCTCAAAAACTATACGTGATAGAAAAATAATAAGACCATTTTTTTAATCATCGTTAAAAACTCTGCAGTGTCATCATATTTGCTTATGATATGTACGACTTGGCATAATTACCTCGATTAACTGAAGTGTCACTTTCAGAATGCCCACGAAAAGCCAATTCTTGGTTTTCCTAAGTAAATAACTATATCAATAAGCCTCTGTAATACTTCCCTATTTTTTCTGACATTTTCATTATGCTGCACAATAAAATCATGTCTTTGATGATCAAATTGAATTTCTGTGCGACATCTGCCAAATATTTTCAAGTCAAGTCAGCACTTTATGTGTCGTCGTGAGCGTTCATGTTTCTGGAGCCCCGTATGCAAATTATTTAAATTACTGAAACCTTGTGAGCTCCAAACAGTTTTCTCCACTTGCAAACAATATACCTGGCCAACAATATAACTTTTTTTTTTTGTGCACCCAGTTAACCAAGCCGCTTTTTCATAACAGCTTTCCTGAAAATGCCTAACAAAATTTTTCCCCTCCACTTAGTGGAGTTTGTCGACTGTCCCTAACAACTGCAGCTTTTTCTTGAAATATTTTCCGAGAAAATGAATGATTCAGTAGCTCTTCCACAATATACTTAGCCTCTGAATTTTCACACATCATTAGGGCAATTATTTTAAAATGTAATAAGCACAAGTTATGTAATATACACCCATACAATTTCTCTAATTCACCTTTTAAATAATTGCGGTAATTAACTAACACTCATAGTCAGAAATAATATGACAATGTATAATTTTACCGCGCATCGCTAATAGCGCATGGTGTCTCACTTTGGAGTTACGAGATATCACCAGTCAGAATAATTATAAATTTGTCCTAATTTTAAACATCAATAGATAATTATTTTTATTTAAAAAGTTCATATATAAATCAAAATAATGTAAAGAAAGAATTAAATATCTAGAGTCCCCAGAACATAAAGTATAAACGTAAAATCATATCACTATATCAGCTAACCAGTTGTTGTCATGCTATTTATAAGTCGCATGACAAGAGTGCTTTGAGGCTCGCAATATGACATCACCCACCATCGAATTTATATGTGCAAATGACATCGGAGTCGTGCTGAGCTGAGTTTAGCGTGACTTAAGAAACAAAACAAGGAGAAAATGGGATTGATTCACTGATGTTTGAGAAAGATGGCTTCCATAATCAATAAAAGCCAAGGCAAATAAATGACACGAAAAAATACTCAAATAATATAGCTTTAGAAAAATATTATATGAAAAAATTTAGTTTTTAATTTATAGAATTTGTTTTCTTATTTAATTGGTCATGCAGTGCATGACCTGCTTGCCCTGAATGCACGCCATTGAATTATACTCATATACAGGGTGGCGCAAAAGTCAGGAGTCATAGGCACATTTTAATAATTTGTGTTTTAATGTGTTTTGTTCTTTTCAGATTTGTTGTTGAATCTATGGCACAGAAATTGACAATAGATGAACGGGTGGACATAGTTTTAACGTGTGCAAGGCGTGGTAACACATACCGATCATTTGCTACTGCTTTTACTGACAAACACCCTGAGAGGCCACCAGTTGTTCAGGTATCAGTTGGAAAACTGTTCACTCGCTTCAAAGAAACGGGAAGTGTTCATGATCGGCCGCGTAGTGGCCGGCCAAAAAGTTCAACCGATGCAGCAACATCAGTAATCGTACTCAATCACCTCAAAACAGCCCACGTAAGTCCTTAAGAAAGTCATCCCAAGAAACGGGTGTCTTCAGAAAATCCGGATCACCTGAAGAGCCGTCACCCTAGCCTTTTTTAGTTAGCTTTATAACTAACGAAAATATCACGACTTAACCATTCGTTAGGTCAACTGTACGGCCTTGACGATTGGTTAGGTTAGGTCGTGATATTTTCGTTAGTTAGCCTTATAAAGCTAACTAAAAAAGGCTGGGGTGACGGATCTTC
This sequence comes from Bathynomus jamesi, assembly GCA_023014485.1. Classification (NCBI taxonomy): domain Eukaryota; kingdom Metazoa; phylum Arthropoda; class Malacostraca; order Isopoda; family Cirolanidae; genus Bathynomus; species Bathynomus jamesi. Next base: position 32,234 of record JAJOZX010009225.1, on the reverse strand, counting down.
AGGTGATCCGAAGATCTATTCAACGAATTCTTACAACAAATCGTTTCCACCCCTACAAAGTCCAACTCGTTCAGGAACTGCACGGTGACGACACAGACCGTCGTGTAGAGTTGTGCCAGTAGTTTCTACAACATCGACAGCTTCAACGAAGGATCATGTTCAGCGACGAAGCAATATTTCACCTCAGCGGTTGTGTCAATAGGCATAATGCACGCTATTGGGCCAATGAGAACCCCCACTGGATGGAAGAAGGACATGTGCAATTCAATCCACGAATTATGGCGTGGGCTGCGCTCTGGAGGGATCGGTTAATTGGTCCGTATTTTTTCGACGGCAATGTAACAGGTGAAACATATCTGCATATGCTGCAAACATTTCTAATGCCCATACTGGACGACATTCCATTGGCAGAACGGGCGGAGATGTGGTTTCAGCAGGATGGTGCACCACCACATTTCGCAACCATCGTCCAGAGCTCCTTAGATGAAACATTCCCAAGCAAGTGGATCGGACGGCGAGGGCCCGTCGAATGGCCACCTATGTCTCCAGACCTCTCGCCTCTTGACTTTTTCTTGTGGGGCCATTTCAAGTCGGTAGTCTACGCTCATCGACCCAGAACCATACGTTCTCTAAAGGATAAAATCACATCTGAGTGTGCCAAAATCAGTACCAATGTGTTAAGGAATGTTCAAACATCATGCATTCAACGCGTCAGAAAGTGTCTCTAAGTGGAAGGCCACCATTTCGAACATTTATTATAATTTAATAAAATGTGCCTATGGTTCCTGACTTTTGCGCCACCCTGTATACTCTTTCTGTACATAGGCAACTGCTCACCCACCTGGGTGGGCAGTTGCCCACGTACAGAAAGATTTCACCCACCTCCTAAAATAAAATAAGAGCATATACAGCATATGAGTGTATATGAGCATATGAGTATATATGCATCAACATATACATTTGATTTGATTTGTGTTATTTTTGGTCAAATACAAATACAAAAACCTCTTAATCCACCCACTAAAATTGTCTTAGAAGTAACCCTGGTTGGCTTAAAAAATGTTATTTAGATCTTCTTGGGGGACATAAAGGATCTAAATTTCAAAATGATTGTTGAAAACATTCCAGGGGGTAACTGGAGTAAAAAATGGTCGGGGTGGGTGGGGGACGGACACAATCCTATTGTTGGAAGCACTCATTATAAATGGGAGTAATTATAAAGTTGTCACTCCCCCCCCCCCCAACTTTTATAATTACTCTCATAGATAATGAGTGCTTCTAACAATAGGATTGTGTTTGCACCCCCCCAACCCTTGCCAACTTTTTTACTCCAGTTACGCCCGTGAAACATGCTGAATAAATATGGAAAGTTGGGCTGCAACATGACCTTGAAGGTTCACTTCTTACATTTCCATTGGACTACTTTCCCAAAAATCTTCGTGGTGTCATCGAAGAACAAGGAGAAAGGTTTCACCAGGACATCAAGAGAATGGAGAATAGATATCAAGGAAGGATGGAATGTCAGCATGAAGACTGATTATTTACTGCTGGTCACAGAAAAGAGAGACTTCCAGTGAAACGCATAAAAACCAACAAAAAAGCGTGGATTTAGCTGCATATAACTCATAAAAGTGTTCAGCTGAATACTTGTACCAGCTTTATTCCTTTATTTAACAAATTAATTACTTAAAATAGACCTTTGATCAGAGTTTGAAAAGTTCAAAATCCAAATATCCTCATTGTGAAAAATCCTGACGTGATGGAACAAAATGGATGTTAATTTTGAAATCAGCATTGCAGAATTATGTTAAGTAAGTATTATTAGTAGCACTATCGGGGGTCGAATCTCCGACCTCAGTCTTTTCACTTCGCTTATAGTGAAACGGTGTTACTAAATGAGCTACGGGCGCTGGTAGTAAATTATGGTGTACTCTAAAATTATACTTTAAAATTGCGTAAGAATACGCCTTTAAAAATTGCTATCCCTATTTAAATTTCAAATACATTCTATGACATTTGAGAACATCGTTATGTAGCTTTGAACGTCAATCTAAAATAAGACGGAGTCTCTTTTTTTATGAAACAGGCTAACATAGTTTCTAATTAATCAATCAAAGTATCCTTGAATTACATTAATTTGCTTCCAGGTTGAATGTGAAATGACAATGATATTTGACCTACATCGTTTACACTTCAGTTTACAGCAATCATTTGTTTCAAATTAATACCAAAGATATATATATATATATATATATATATATATATATATATATAATGTTATAATGTTTCAGACCAACAAAGACCCTAGGATCCACTCATGGCTGGTCTACCTAACTGTGTTCGTAATCGTGTATTGTGTATGTCCTCCGTGGTGGCGGAGGGGACCTACAATTTTACGTGGGTTCCGAACCACAAGAACATAAGAAACTTATTTAAAAACTGCCGGTAAATTGGCAACGACCAATTTTTACGAAACTAAATAATTATCAATTTAAAAATAATTAATTATCGGTTTAAAACTAAAGATAGAATCTCTCGGTCCAGAGGAGCAAGTCATAATAGACTACTATCCACAAATATGTTACATTCTATATCTATTTATAACGGACATGCAAATATATCAGATCCAAAGAATCCAGTCAATTTCATTACGGTATCCATCAAGTCACGGTCCATATCGATTGCGGACCAAGTCAAAATTTACAACCATATACATTATCAATTTAAAAATAATTAATTATCGATTTAAAACTAAAGATAGAATCTCTCGATCCAGAGGATCAAGTCATAATAGACTACTATCCACAAATATGTTACACTCTATATCTATTATATAACGGACATGCAAATATATCAGATCCAAAGAATCCAGTCAATTTCATTACGGTATCCATCAAGTCACGGTTCATATCGATTGCGGACCAAGTCAAATTTACAACCATATACATTACAATATATACACTTACGAGGAAAAGTGTAGGTGTGGCTGTAAAGACTGTACAGTAATGTAGAAATGTGTGTGCACCCATTATGGGTCTCCCATTTAAAGGTGTTTGTGGGGCAAGTGAAGATCATGAGTTTTTCAATACCTCACAGTACTATGGGGGGCACCGCTCGGCAGAGGAATCTCTTTAAATGGGGTGTGTAAGGACAGAGAGTATCCCCTAACCCAAGACGCTGCCTCCCTATATCCCACAACACTTGTGTTGAGCTGTGGGATCTATCCCCACAAAGCCTTAATTTTACTACCTTAAACTATACCCTTTCTATCAACATGCGCGTCCAATCGATTCTTAAACATGTTTATAGACGTGCTACTAATTACTTCTACCGGCAAACTATTCCAGCTATTTACTATTCTATGCGTAAAAAAGTTTTTCGCAACTGCTGTCTCGAACCTTCTACTTGTCAACTTACACCCGTTATTTCTAGTCCTATTATATTGAGATATTTCGAAAAAGCTATCTCTATCTACGTTATCAAACCCATTCATAATTTTGAAAACCTGGATTAGATCACCCCTTAACCTCCTAGTCTCGAGTGTAGTCAATTTTAACTCTTTAAGCCTATCCTCGTACGACTTTGACCTAAGAGACGGAATCATTTTAGTTGCTCGTCTTTGAACTCTTTCGATTTTGTCTATATCTTTGCGCATATGCGGATTCCAAAATTGGACCGCGTACTCCAAATGGGGTCTAACTAATGATTTATAAAGAGGAACTATAATATCGCGCAGAAGTGAGCGAAGTTTTATTAAGATAAACAGGAACTAATTTGGGACGGTTTTAATAACTACCGTAGGATTTCAAAGAGAAAACTTTCCACACAATTTATCGTAAATTGTATATGTTTTTAAGTTAAGGATATAATATTATTATTATTATTATTATTATTATTATTATTATTATTAAGTGAGGAGGGTCAGAAACTGACACAGTTTTGAGGTCAGGCAGACGTGATCCAGTGAGGTTATTACACTGAAGAACAAATTTTTATTTTTGTTCCGTCTCAGCAGCAAACAAAGCTGGTCTATATGAAGTCGACGCTGCTGATTCCGAAAATGTTATTCATTTTGGCGTATCACGCATAGTTTCCATGAAATCTTAAAAAATATTATACAGTTATTGTATATTGTATATAATATGTATAATATTGTATATTGCATATAATTAATTAAATATTATACAAAATATTAAAAAATATTAACATCACACATACTATAAGAGCAGCAATACACACGACGTAATAAAACAAACATCATTGAATATTTTCCCAAAACAAAAAAATGAAAATTTCTCAAAAACTATACGTGATAGAAAAATAATAAGACCATTTTTTTAATCATCGTTAAAAACTCTGCAGTGTCATCATATTTGCTTATGATATGTACGACTTGGCATAATTACCTCGATTAACTGAAGTGTCACTTTCAGAATGCCCACGAAAAGCCAATCTTGGTTTTCCTAAGTAAATAACTATATCAATAAGCCTCTGTAATACTTCCCTATTTTTTCTGACATTTTCATTATGCTGCACAATAAAATCATGTCTTTGATGATCAAATTGAATTTCTGTGCGACATCTGCCAAATATTTTCAAGTCAAGTCAGCACTTTATGTGTCGTCGTGAGCGTTCATGTTTCTGGAGCCCCGTATGCAAATTATTTAAAATTACTGAAACCTTGTGAGCTCCAAACAGTTTTCTCCACTTGCAAACAATATACCTGGCCAACAATATAACTTTTTTTTTTTGTGCACCCAGTTAACCAAGCCGCTTTTCATAACAGCTTTCCTGAAAATGCCTAACAAAATTTTTCCCCTCCACTTAGTGGAGTTTGTCGACTGTCCCTAACAACTGCAGCTTTTTCTTGAAAATTTTTCCGAGAAAATGAATGATTCAGTAGCTCTTCCACAATATACTTAGCCTCTGAATTTTCACACATCATTAGGGCAATTATTTAAAATGTAATAAGCACAAGTTATGTAATATACACCCATACAATTTCTCTAATTCACCTTTAAATAATTGCGGTAATTAACTAACACTCATAGTCAGAAATAATATGACAATGTATAATTTTACCGCGCATCGCTAATAGCGCATGGTGTCTCACTTTGGAGTTACGAGATATCACCAGTCAGAATAATTATAAATTTGTCCTAATTTTAAACATCAATAGATAATTATTTTTATTTAAAAAGTTCATATATAAATCAAAATAATGTAAAGAAGAATTAAATATCTAGAGTCCCAGAACATAAAGTATAAACGTAAAATCATATCACTATATCAGCTAACCAGTTGTTGTCATGCTATTTATAAGTCGCATGACAAGAGTGCTTTGAGGCTCGCAATATGACATCACCACCATCGAATTTATATGTGCAAATGACATCGGAGTCGTGCTGAGCTGAGTTTAGCGTGACTTAAGAAACAAAACAAGGAGAAAATGGGATTGATTCACTGATGTTTGAGAAAGATGGCTTCCATAATCAATAAAAGCCAAGGCAAATAAATGACACGAAAAAATACTCAAATAATATAGCTTTAGAAAAATATTATATGAAAAAATTTAGTTTTTAATTTATAGAATTTGTTTTCTTATTTAATTGGTCATGCAGTGCATGACCTGCTTGCCCTGAATGCACGCCATTGAATTATACTCATATACAGGGTGGCGCAAAAGTCAGGAGTCATAGGCACATTTTAATAATTTGTGTTTTAATGTGTTTTGTTCTTTTCAGATTTGTTGTTGAATCTATGGCACAGAAATTGACAATAGATGAACGGGTGGACATAGTTTAACGTGTGCAAGGCGTGGTAACACATACCGATCATTTGCTACTGCTTTTACTGACAAACACCCTGAGAGGCCACCAGTTGTTCAGGTATCAGTTGGAAAACTGTTCACTCGCTTCAAAGAAACGGGAAGTGTTCATGATCGGCCGCGTAGTGGCCGGCCAAAAAGTTCAACCGATGCAGCAACATCAGTAATCGTACTCAATCACCTCAAAACAGCCCACGTAAGTCCTTAAGAAAGTCATCCCAAGAAACGGGTGTCTTCAGAAAATCCGGATCACCTGAAGAGCCGTCACCCTAGCCTTTTTTAGTTAGCTTTATAACTAACGAAAATATCACGACTTAACCATTCGTTAGGTCAACTGTACGGCCTTGACGATTGGTTAGGTTAGGTCGTGATATTTTCGTTAGTTAGCCTTATAAAGCTAACTAAAAAAGGCTGGGGTGACGGATCTTCAGGTGATCCGAAGATCTATTCAACGAATTCTTACAACAAATCGTTTCCACCCCTACAAAGTCCAACTCGTTCAGGAACTGCACGGTGACGACACAGACCGTCGTGTAGAGTTGTGCCAGTAGTTTCTACAACATCGACAGCTTCAACGAAGGATCATGTTCAGCGACGAAGCAATATTTCACCTCAGCGGTTGTGTCAATAGGCATAATGCACGCTATTGGGCCAATGAGAACCCCACTGGATGGAAGAAGGACATGTGCAATTCAATCCACGAATTATGGCGTGGGCTGCGCTCTGGAGGGATCGGTAATTGGTCCGTATTTTTTCGACGGCAATGTAACAGGTGAAACATATCTGCATATGCTGCAAACATTTCTAATGCCCATACTGGACGACATTCCATTGGCAGAACGGGCGGAGATGTGGTTTCAGCAGGATGGTGCACCACCACATTTCGCAACCATCGTCCAGAGCTCCTTAGATGAAACATTCCCAAGCAAGTGGATCGGACGGCGAGGGCCCGTCGAATGGCCACCTATGTCTCCAGACCTCTCGCCTCTTGACTTTTCTTGTGGGGCCATTTCAAGTCGGTAGTCTACGCTCATCGACCCAGAACCATACGTTCTCTAAAGGATAAAATCACATCTGAGTGTGCCAAAATCAGTACCAATGTGTTAAGGAATGTTCAAACATCATGCATTCAACGCGTCAGAAAGTGTCTCTAAGTGGAAGGCCACCATTTCGAACATTTATTATAATTTAATAAAATGTGCCTATGGTTCCTGACTTTTGCGCCACCCTGTATACTCTTTCTGTACATAGGCAACTGCTCACCCACCTGGTGGGCAGTTGCCCACGTACAGAAAGATTTCACCCACCTCCTAAAATAAAATAAGAGCATATACAGCATATGAGTGTATATGAGCATATGAGTATATATGCATCAACATATACATTTGATTTGATTTGTGTTATTTTTGGTCAAATACAAATACAAAAACCTCTTAATCCACCCACTAAAATTGTCTTAGAAGTAACCCTGGTTGGCTTAAAAAATGTTATTTAGATCTTCTTGGGGGACATAAAGGATCTAAATTTCAAAATGATTGTTGAAAACATTCCAGGGGGTAACTGGAGTAAAAAATGGTCGGGGTGGGGGGGGACGGACACAATCCTATTGTTGGAAGCACTCATTATAAATGGGAGTAATTATAAAGTTGTCACTCCCCCCCCCCCCAACTTTTATAATTACTCTCATAGATAATGAGTGCTTCTAACAATAGGATTGTGTTTGCACCCCCCCAACCCTTGCCAACTTTTTACTCCAGTTACGCCCGTGAAACATGCTGAATAAATATGGAAAGTTGGGCTGCAACATGACCTTGAAGGTTCACTTCTTACATTTCCATTGGACTACTTTCCCAAAAATCTTCGTGGTGTCATCGAAGAACAAGGAGAAAGGTTTCACCAGGACATCAAGAGAATGGAGAATAGATATCAAGGAAGGATGGAATGTCAGCATGAAGACTGATTATTTACTGCTGGTCACAGAAAAGAGAGACTTCCAGTGAAACGCATAAAAACCAAAAAAAAGCGTGGATTTAGCTGCATATAACTCATAAAAGTGTTCAGCTGAATACTTGTACAGCTTTATTCCTTTATTTAACAAATTAATTACTTAAAATAGACCTTTGATCAGAGTTTGAAAAGTTCAAAATCCAAATATCCTCATTGTGAAAAATCCTGACGTGATGGAACAAAATGGATGTTAATTTTGAAATCAGCATTGCAGAATTATGTTAAGTAAGTATTATTAGTAGCACTATCGGGGGTCGAATCTCCGACCTCAGTCTTTTCACTTCGCTTATAGTGAAACGGTGTTACTAAATGAGCTACGGGCGCTGGTAGTAAATTATGGTGTACTCTAAAATTATACTTTAAAATTGCGTAAGAATACGCCTTTAAAAATTGCTATCCCTATTTAAATTTCAAATACATTCTATGACATTTGAGAACATCGTTATGTAGCTTTGAACGTCAATCAAAATAAGACGGAGTCTCTTTTTTATGAAACAGGCTAACATAGTTTCTAATTAATCAATCAAAGTATCCTTGAATTACATTAATTTGCTTCCAGGTTGAATGTGAAATGACAATGATATTTGACCTACATCGTTTACACTTCAGTTTACAGCAATCATTTGTTTCAAATTAATACCAAAGATATATATATATATATATATATATATATATATAATGTTATAATGTTTCAGACCAACAAAGACCCTAGGATCCACTCATGGCTGGTCTACCTAACTGTGTTCGTAATCGTGTATTGTGTATGTCCTCCGTGGTGGCGGAGGGGACCTACAATTTTACGTGGGTTCCGAACCACAAGAACATAAGAAACTTATTTAAAAACTGCCGGTAAATTGGCAACGACCAATTTTTACGAAACTAAATAATTATCAATTTAAAAATAATTAATTATCGGTTTAAAACTAAAGATAGAATCTCTCGGTCCAGAGGAGCAAGTCATAATAGACTACTATCCACAAATATGTTACATTCTATATCTATTTATAACGGACATGCAAATATATCAGATCCAAAGAATCCAGTCAATTTCATTACGGTATCCATCAAGTCACGGTCCATATCGATTGCGGACCAAGTCAAAATTTACAACCATATACATTATCAATTTAAAAATAATTAATTATCGATTTAAAACTAAAGATAGAATCTCTCGATCCAGAGGATCAAGTCATAATAGACTACTATCCACAAATATGTTACACTCTATATCTATTATATAACGGACATGCAAATATATCAGATCCAAAGAATCCAGTCAATTTCATTACGGTATCCATCAAGTCACGGTTCATATCGATTGCGGACCAAGTCAAATTTACAACCATATACATTACAATATATACACTTACGAGGAAAAGTGTAGGTGTGGCTGTAAAGACTGTACAGTAATGTAGAAATGTGTGTGCACCCATTATGGGTCTCCCATTTAAAGGTGTTTGTGGGGCAAGTGAAGATCATGAGTTTTTCAATACCTCACAGTACTATGGGGGGCACCGCTCGGCAGAGGAATCTCTTTAAATGGGGTGTGTAAGGACAGAGAGTATCCCCTAACCCAAGACGCTGCCTCCCTATATCCCACAACACTTGTGTTGAGCTGTGGGATCTATCCCCACAAAGCCTTAATTTTACTACCTTAAACTATACCCTTTCTATCAACATGCGCGTCCAATCGATTCTTAAACATGTTTATAGACGTGCTACTAATTACTTCTACCGGCAACTATTCCAGCTATTTACTATTCTATGCGTAAAAAAGTTTTTCGCAACTGCTGTCTCGAACCTTCTACTTGTCAACTTACACCCGTTATTTCTAGTCCTATTATATTGAGATATTTCGAAAAAGCTATCTCTATCTACGTTATCAAACCCATTCATAATTTTGAAAACCTGGATTAGATCACCCCTTAACCTCCTAGTCTCGAGTGTAGTCAATTTTAACTCTTTAAGCCTATCCTCGTACGACTTTGACCTAAGAGACGGAATCATTTTAGTTGCTCGTCTTTGAACTCTTTCGATTTTGTCTATATCTTTGCGCATATGCGGATTCCAAAATTGGACCGCGTACTCCAAATGGGGTCTAACTAATGATTTATAAAGAGGAACTATAATATCGCGCAGAAGTGAGCGAAGTTTTATTAAGATAAACAGGAACTAATTTGGGACGGTTTTAATAACTACCGTAGGATTTCAAAGAGAAAACTTTCCACACAATTTATCGTAAATTGTATATGTTTTTAAGTTAAGGATATAATATATTATTATTATTATTATTATATTATTATTATTATATTAAGTGAGGAGGGTCAGAAACTGACACAGTTTTGAGGTCAGGCAGACGTGATCCAGTGAGGTTATTACACTGAAGAACAAATTTTTATTTTTGTTCCGTCTCAGCAGCAAACAAAGCTGGTCTATATGAAGTCGACGCTGCTGATTCCGAAAATGTTATTCATTTGGCGTATCACGCATAGTTTCCATGAAATCTTAAAAAATATTATACAGTTATTGTATATTGTATATAATATGTATAATATTGTATATTGCATATAATTAATTAAATATTATACAAAATATTAAAAAATATTAAATCACACATACTATAAGAGCAGCAATACACACGACGTAATAAAACAAACATCATTGAATATTTTTTCCAAAACAAAAAAATGAAAATTTCTCAAAAACTATACGTGATAGAAAAATAATAAGACCATTTTTTTAATCATCGTTAAAAACTCTGCAGTGTCATCATATTTGCTTATGATATGTACGACTTGGCATAATTACCTCGATTAACTGAAGTGTCACTTTCAGAATGCCCACGAAAAGCCAATTCTTGGTTTTCCTAAGTAAATAACTATATCAATAAGCCTCTGTAATACCCTATTTTTTCTGACATTTTCATTATGCTGCACAATAAAATCATGTCTTTGATGATCAAATTGAATTTCTGTGCGACATCTGCCAAATATTTTCAAGTCAAGTCAGCACTTTATGTGTCGTCGTGAGCGTTCATGTTTCTGGAGCCCCGTATGCAAATTATTTAAATTACTGAAACCTTGTGAGCTCCAAACAGTTTTCTCCACTTGCAAACAATATACCTGGCCAACAATATAACTTTTTTTTTTTTGTGCACCCAGTTAACCAAGCCGCTTTTTCATAACAGCTTTCCTGAAAATGCCTAACAAAATTTTTCCCTCCACTTAGTGGAGTTTGTCGACTGTCCCTAACAACTGCAGCTTTTTCTTGAAAATTTTTCCGAGAAAATGAATGATTCAGTAGCTCTTCCACAATATACTTAGCCTCTGAATTTTCACACATCATTAGGGCAATTATTTTAAAATGTAATAAGCACAAGTTATGTAATATACACCCATACAATTTCTCTAATTCACCTTTTAAATAATTGCGGTAATTAACTAACACTCATAGTCAGAAATAATATGACAATGTATAATTTTACCGCGCATCGCTAATAGCGCATGGTGTCTCACTTTGGAGTTACGAGATATCACCAGTCAGAATAATTATAAATTTGTCCTAATTTTAAACATCAATAGATAATTATTTTTATTTAAAAAGTTCATATATAAATCAAAATAATGTAAAGAAAGAATTAAATATCTAGAGTCCCCAGAACATAAAGTATAAACGTAAAATCATATCACTATATCAGCTAACCAGTTGTTGTCATGCTATTTATAAGTCGCATGACAAGAGTGCTTTGAGGCTCGCAATATGACATCACCCACCATCGAATTTATATGTGCAAATGACATCGGAGTCGTGCTGAGCTGAGTTTAGCGTGACTTAAGAAACAAAACAAGGAGAAAATGGGATTGATTCACTGATGTTTGAGAAAGATGGCTTCCATAATCAATAAAAGCCAAGGCAAATAAATGACACGAAAAAATACTCAAATAATATAGCTTTAGAAAAATATTATATGAAAAAATTTAGTTTTTAATTTATAGAATTTGTTTTCTTATTTAATTGGTCATGCAGTGCATGACCTGCTGCCCTGAATGCACGCCATTGAATTATACTCATATACAGGGTGGCGCAAAAGTCAGGAGTCATAGGCACATTTTAATAATTTGTGTTTTAATGTGTTTTGTTCTTTTCAGATTTGTTGTTGAATCTATGGCACAGAAATTGACAATAGATGAACGGGTGGACATAGTTTTAACGTGTGCAAGGCGTGGTAACACATACCGATCTTTGCTACTGCTTTTACTGACAAACACCCTGAGAGGCCACCAGTTGTTCAGGTATCAGTTGGAAAACTGTTCACTCGCTTCAAAGAAACGGGAAGTGTTCATGATCGGCCGCGTAGTGGCCGGCCAAAAAGTTCAACCGATGCAGCAACATCAGTAATCGTACTCAATCACTCAAAACAGCCCACGTAAGTCCTTAAGAAAGTCATCCCAAGAAACGGGTGTCTTCAGAAAATCCGGATCACCTGAAGAGCCGTCACCTAGCCTTTTTTAGTTAGCTTTATAACTAACGAAAAATATCACGACTTAACCATTCGTTAGGTCAACTGTACGGCCTTGACGATTGGTTAGGTTAGGTCGTGATATTTTCGTTAGTTAGCCTTATAAAGCTAACTAAAAAAGGCTGGGGTGACGGATCTTCAGGTGATCCGAAGATCTATTCAACGAATTTACAACAAATCGTTTCCACCCCTACAAAGTCCAACTCGTTCAGGAACTGCACGGTGACGACACAGACCGTCGTGTAGAGTTGTGCCAGTAGTTTCTACAACATCGACAGCTTCAACGAAGGATCATGTTCAGCGACGAAGCAATATTTCACCTCAGCGGTTGTGTCAATAGGCATAATGCACGCTATTGGGCCAATGAGAACCCCCACTGGATGGAAGAAGGACATGTGCAATTCAATCCACGAATTATGGCGTGGGCTGCGCTCTGGAGGGATCGGTTAATTGGTCCGTATTTTTCGACGGCAATGTAACAGGTGAAACATATCTGCATATGCTGCAAACATTTCTAATGCCCATACTAGGACGACATTCCATTGGCAGAACGGGCGGAGATGTGGTTTCAGCAGGATGGTGCACCACCACATTTCGCAACCATCGTCCAGAGCTCCTTAGATGAAACATTCCCAAGCAAGTGGATCGGACGGCGAGGGCCCGTCGAATGGCCACCTATGTCTCCAGACCTCTCGCCTCTTGACTTTTTCTTGTGGGGCCATTTCAAGTCGGTAGTCTACGCTCATCGACCAGAACCATACGTTCTCTAAAGGATAAAATCACATCTGAGTGTGCCAAAATCAGTACCAATGTGTTAAGGAATGTTCAAACATCATGCATTCAACGCGTCAGAAAGTGTCTCTAAGTGGAAGGCCACCATTTCGAACATTTATTATAATTTAATAAAATGTGCCTATGGTTCCTGACTTTTGCGCCACCCTGTATACTCTTTCTGTACATAGGCAACTGCTCACCCACCTGGGTGGGCAGTTGCCCACGTACAGAAAGATTTCACCCACCTCCTAAAATAAAATAAGAGCATATACAGCATATGAGTGTATATGAGCATATGAGTATATGCATCAACATATACATTTGATTTGATTTGTGTTATTTTGGTCAAATACAAATACAAAAACCTCTTAATCCACCCACTAAAATTTCTTAGAAGTAACCCTGGTTGGCTTAAAAAATGTTATTTAGATCTTCTTGGGGGACATAAAGGATCTAAATTTCAAAATGATTGTTGAAACATTCCAGGGGGTAACTGGAGTAAAAAATGGTCGGGGTGGGTGGGGGACGGACACAATCCTATTGTTAGAAGCACTCATTATCTATGAGAGTAATTATAAAAGTTGGGGGGGGGGGGAGTGACAACTTTATAATTACTCCCATTTATAATGAGTGCTTCCAACAATAGGATTGTGTCCGTCCCCCACCCACCCCGACCATTTTTTACTCCAGTTACCCCCTGGAATGTTTTCAACAATCATTTTGAAATTTAGATCCTTTATGTCCCCCAAGAAGATCTAAATAACATTTTTTAAGCCAACCAGGGTTACTTCTAAGACAATTTTAGTGGGTGGATTAAGAGGTTTTTGTATTTGTATTTGACCAAAAATAACACAAATCAAATCAAATGTATATGTTGATGCATATATACTCATATGCTCATATACACTCATATGCTGTATATGCTCTTATTTTATTTTAGGAGGTGGGTGAAATCTTTCTGTACGTGGGCAACTGCCCACCCAGGTGGGTGAGCAGTTGCCTATGTACAGAAAGAGTATACAGGGTGGCGCAAAAGTCAGGAACCATAGGCACATTTTATTAAATTATAATAAATGTTCGAAATGGTGGCCTTCCACTTAGAGACACTTTCTGACGCGTTGAATGCATGATGTTTGAACATTCCTTAACACATTGGTACTGATTTTGGCACACTCAGATGTGATTTTATCCTTTAGAGAACGTATGGTTCTGGGTCGATGAGCGTAGACTACCGACTTGAAATGGCCCCACAAGAAAAAGTCAAGAGGCGAGAGGTCTGGAGACATAGGTGGCCATTCGACGGGCCCTCGCCGTCCGATCCACTTGCTTGGGAATGTTTCATCTAAGGAGCTCTGGACGATGGTTGCGAAATGTGGTGGTGCACCATCCTGCTGAAACCACATCTCCGCCCGTTCTGCCAATGGAATGTCGTCCAGTATGGGCATTAGAAATGTTTGCAGCATATGCAGATATGTTTCACCTGTTACATTGCCGTCGAAAAAATACGGACCAATTAACCGATCCCTCCAGAGCGCAGCCCACGCCATAATTCGTGGATTGAATTGCACATGTCCTTCTTCCATCCAGTGGGGGTTCTCATTGGCCCAATAGCGTGCATTATGCCTATTGACACAACCGCTGAGGTGAAATATTGCTTCGTCGCTGAACATGATCCTTCGTTGAAGCTGTCGATGTTGTAGAAACTACTGGCACAACTCTACACGACGGTCTGTGTCGTCACCGTGCAGTTCCTGAACGAGTTGGACTTTGTAGGGGTGGAAACGATTTGTTGTAAGAATTCGTTGAATAGATCTTCGGATCACCTGAAGATCCGTCACCCCAGCCTTTTTTAGTTAGCTTTATAAGGCTAACTAACGAAAATATCACGACCTAACCTAACCAATCGTCAAGGCCGTACAGTTGACCTAACGAATGGTTAAGTCGTGATATTTTCGTTAGTTATAAAGCTAACTAAAAAAGGCTAGGGTGACGGCTCTTCAGGTGATCCGGATTTTCTGAAGACACC
Source organism: Bathynomus jamesi (assembly GCA_023014485.1). Lineage (NCBI taxonomy): Eukaryota > Metazoa > Arthropoda > Malacostraca > Isopoda > Cirolanidae > Bathynomus > Bathynomus jamesi. The sequence goes on along the minus strand of JAJOZX010009225.1, from coordinate 17,081 downwards.
CGTTTCTTGGGATGACTTTCTTAAGGACTTACGTGGGCTGTTTTGAGGTGATTGAGTACGATTACTGATGTTGCTGCATCGGTTGAACTTTTTGGCCGGCCACTACGCGGCCGATCATGAACACTTCCCGTTTCTTTGAAGCGAGTGAACAGTTTTCCAACTGATACCTGAACAACTGGTGGCCTCTCAGGGTGTTTGTCAGTAAAAGCAGTAGCAAATGATCGGTATGTGTTACCACGCCTTGCACACGTTAAAACTATGTCCACCCGTTCATCTATTGTCAATTTCTGTGCCATAGATTCAACAACAAATCTGAAAAGAACAAAACACATTAAAACACAAATTATTAAAATGTGCCTATGACTCCTGACTTTTGCGCCACCCTGTATATGAGTATAATTCAATGGCGTGCATTCAGGGCAAGCAGGTCATGCACTGCATGACCAATTAAATAAGAAAACAAATTCTATAAATTAAAAACTAAATTTTTTCATATAAATTTTTCTAAAGCTATATTATTTGAGTATTTTTTCGTGTCATTTATTTGCCTTGGCTTTTATTGATTATGGAAGCCATCTTTCTCAAACATCAGTGAATCAATCCCATTTTCTCCTTGTTTTGTTTCTTAAGTCACGCTAAACTCAGCTCAGCACGACTCCGATGTCATTTGCACATATAAATTCGATGGTGGGTGATGTCATATTGCGAGCCTCAAAGCACTCTTGTCATGCGACTTATAAATAGCATGACAACAACTGGTTAGCTGATATAGTGATATGATTTTACGTTTATACTTTATGTTCTGGGGACTCTAGATATTTAATTCTTTCTTTACATTATTTTGATTTATATATGAACTTTTTAAATAAAAATAATTATCTATTGATGTTTAAAATTAGGACAAATTTATAATTATTCTGACTGGTGATATCTCGTAACTCCAAAGTGAGACACCATGCGCTATTAGCGATGCGCGGTAAAATTATACATTGTCATATTATTTCTGACTATGAGTGTTAGTTAATTACCGCAATTATTTAAAAGGTGAATTAGAGAAATTGTATGGGTGTATATTACATAACTTGTGCTTATTACATTTTAAAATAATTGCCCTAATGATGTGTGAAAATTCAGAGGCTAAGTATATTGTGGAAGAGCTACTGAATCATTCATTTTCTCGGAAAAATTTTCAAGAAAAAGCTGCAGTTGTTAGGGACAGTCGACAAACTCCACTAAGTGGAGGGGAAAAATTTTGTTAGGCATTTTCAGGAAAGCTGTTATGAAAAAGCGGCTTGGTTAACTGGGTGCACAAAAAAAAAAAAGTTATATTGTTGGCCAGGTATATTGTTTGCAAGTGGAGAAAACTGTTTGGAGCTCACAAGGTTTCAGTAATTTAAATAATTTGCATACGGGGCTCCAGAAACATGAACGCTCACGACGACACATAAAGTGCTGACTTGACTTGAAAATATTTGGCAGATGTCGCACAGAAATTCAATTTGATCATCAAAGACATGATTTTATTGTGCAGCATAATGAAAATGTCAGAAAAAATAGGGAAGTATTACAGAGGCTTATTGATATAGTTATTTACTTAGGAAAACCAAGAATTGGCTTTTCGTGGGCATTCTGAAAGTGACACTTCAGTTAATCGAGGTAATTATGCCAAGTCGTACATATCATAAGCAAATATGATGACACTGCAGAGTTTTTAACGATGATTAAAAAAATGGTCTTATTATTTTTCTATCACGTATAGTTTTTGAGAAATTTTCATTTTTTTGTTTTGGAAAAAATATTCAATGATGTTTGTTTTATTACGTCGTGTGTATTGCTGCTCTTATAGTATGTGTGATGTTAATATTTTTTAATATTTTGTATAATATTTAATTAATTATATGCAATATACAATATTATACATATTATATACAATATACAATAACTGTATAATATTTTTTAAGATTTCATGGAAACTATGCGTGATACGCCAAAATGAATAACATTTTCGGAATCAGCAGCGTCGACTTCATATAGACCAGCTTTGTTTGCTGCTGAGACGGAACAAAAATAAAATTTGTTCTTCAGTGTAATAACCTCACTGGATCACGTCTGCCTGGCCTCAAAACTGTGTCAGTTTCTGACCCTCCTCACTTAATAATAATAATAATAATAATAATAATAATAATATAATAATATTATATCCTTAACTTAAAAACATATACAATTTACGATAAATTGTGTGGAAAGTTTTCTCTTTGAAATCCTACGGTAGTTATTAAAACCGTCCCAAATTAGTTCCTGTTTATCTTAATAAAACTTCGCTCACTTCTGCGCGATATTATAGTTCCTCTTTATAAATCATTAGTTAGACCCCATTTGGAGTACGCGGTCCAATTTTGGAATCCGCATATGCGCAAAGATATAGACAAAATCGAAAGAGTTCAAAGACGAGCAACTAAAATGATTCCGTCTCTTAGGTCAAAGTCGTACGAGGATAGGCTTAAAGAGTTAAAATTGACTACACTCGAGACTAGGAGGTTAAGGGGTGATCTAATCCAGGTTTTCAAAATTATGAATGGGTTTGATAACGTAGATAGAGATAGCTTTTTCGAAATATCTCAATATAATAGGACTAGAAATAACGGGTGTAAGTTGACAAGTAGAAGGTTCGAGACAGCAGTTGCGAAAAACTTTTTTACGCATAGAATAGTAAATAGCTGGAATAGTTTGCCGGTAGAAGTAATTAGTAGCACGTCTATAAACATGTTTAAGAATCGATTGGACGCGCATGTTGATAGAAAGGGTATAGTTTAAGGTAGTAAAATTAAGGCTTTGTGGGGATAGATCCCACAGCTCAACACAAGTGTTGTGGGATATAGGGAGGCAGCGTCTTGGGTTAGGGGATACTCTCTGTCCTTACACACCCCATTTAAAGAGATTCCTCTGCCGAGCGGTGCCCCCCATAGTACTGTGAGGTATTGAAAAACTCATGATCTTCACTTGCCCCACAAACACCTTTAAATGGGAGACCCATAATGGGTGCACACACATTTCTACATTACTGTACAGTCTTTACAGCCACACCTACACTTTTCCTCGTAAGTGTATATATTGTAATGTATATGGTTGTAAATTTGACTTGGTCCGCAATCGATATGAACCGTGACTTGATGGATACCGTAATGAAATTGACTGGATTCTTTGGATCTGATATATTTGCATGTCCGTTATATAATAGATATAGAGTGTAACATATTTGTGGATAGTAGTCTATTATGACTTGATCCTCTGGATCGAGAGATTCTATCTTTAGTTTTAAATCGATAATTAATTATTTTTAAATTGATAATGTATATGGTTGTAAATTTTGACTTGGTCCGCAATCGATATGGACCGTGACTTGATGGATACCGTAATGAAATTGACTGGATTCTTTGGATCTGATATATTTGCATGTCCGTTATAAATAGATATAGAATGTAACATATTTGTGGATAGTAGTCTATTATGACTTGCTCCTCTGGACCGAGAGATTCTATCTTTAGTTTTAAACCGATAATTAATTATTTTTAAATTGATAATTATTTAGTTTCGTAAAAATTGGTCGTTGCCAATTTACCGGCAGTTTTTAAATAAGTTTCTTATGTTCTTGTGGTTCGGAACCCACGTAAAATTGTAGGTCCCCTCCGCCACCACGGAGGACATACACAATACACGATTACGAACACAGTTAGGTAGACCAGCCATGAGTGGATCCTAGGGTCTTTGTTGGTCTGAAACATTATAACATTATATATATATATATATATATATATATATATATATATCTTTGGTATTAATTTGAAACAAATGATTGCTGTAAACTGAAGTGTAAACGATGTAGGTCAAATATCATTGTCATTTCACATTCAACCTGGAAGCAAATTAATGTAATTCAAGGATACTTTGATTGATTAATTAGAAACTATGTTAGCCTGTTTCATAAAAAAAGAGACTCCGTCTTATTTTAGATTGACGTTCAAAGCTACATAACGATGTTCTCAAATGTCATAGAATGTATTTGAAATTTAAATAGGGATAGCAATTTTTAAAGGCGTATTCTTACGCAATTTTAAAGTATAATTTTAGAGTACACCATAATTTACTACCAGCGCCCGTAGCTCATTTAGTAACACCGTTTCACTATAAGCGAAGTGAAAGACTGAGGTCGGAGATTCGACCCCCGATAGTGCTACTAATAATACTTACTTAACATAATTCTGCAATGCTGATTTCAAAATTAACATCCATTTTGTTCCATCACGTCAGGATTTTTCACAATGAGGATATTTGGATTTTGAACTTTTCAAACTCTGATCAAAGGTCTATTTTAAGTAATTAATTTGTTAAATAAAGGAATAAAGCTGGTACAAGTATTCAGCTGAACACTTTTATGAGTTATATGCAGCTAAATCCACGCTTTTTTGTTGGTTTTTATGCGTTTCACTGGAAGTCTCTCTTTTCTGTGACCAGCAGTAAATAATCAGTCTTCATGCTGACATTCCATCCTTCCTTGATATCTATTCTCCATTCTCTTGATGTCCTGGTGAAACCTTTCTCCTTGTTCTTCGATGACACCACGAAGATTTTTGGGAAAGTAGTCCAATGGAAATGTAAGAAGTGAACCTTCAAGGTCATGTTGCAGCCCAACTTTCCATATTTATTCAGCATGTTTCACGGGCGTAACTGGAGTAAAAAAGTTGGCAAGGGTTGGGGGGGTGCAAACACAATCCTATTGTTAGAAGCACTCATTATCTATGAGAGTAATTATAAAAGTTGGGGGGGGGGGGAGTGACAACTTTATAATTACTCCCATTTATAATGAGTGCTTCCAACAATAGGATTGTGTCCGTCCCCCACCCACCCCGACCATTTTTTACTCCAGTTACCCCCTGGAATGTTTTCAACAATCATTTTGAAATTTAGATCCTTTATGTCCCCCAAGAAGATCTAAATAACATTTTTTAAGCCAACCAGGGTTACTTCTAAGACAATTTTAGTGGGTGGATTAAGAGGTTTTTGTATTTGTATTTGACCAAAAATAACACAAATCAAATCAAATGTATATGTTGATGCATATATACTCATATGCTCATATACACTCATATGCTGTATATGCTCTTATTTTATTTTAGGAGGTGGGTGAAATCTTTCTGTACGTGGGCAACTGCCCACCCAGGTGGGTGAGCAGTTGCCTATGTACAGAAAGAGTATACAGGGTGGCGCAAAAGTCAGGAACCATAGGCACATTTTATTAAATTATAATAAATGTTCGAAATGGTGGCCTTCCACTTAGAGACACTTTCTGACGCGTTGAATGCATGATGTTTGAACATTCCTTAACACATTGGTACTGATTTTGGCACACTCAGATGTGATTTTATCCTTTAGAGAACGTATGGTTCTGGGTCGATGAGCGTAGACTACCGACTTGAAATGGCCCCACAAGAAAAAGTCAAGAGGCGAGAGGTCTGGAGACATAGGTGGCCATTCGACGGGCCCTCGCCGTCCGATCCACTTGCTTGGGAATGTTTCATCTAAGGAGCTCTGGACGATGGTTGCGAAATGTGGTGGTGCACCATCCTGCTGAAACCACATCTCCGCCCGTTCTGCCAATGGAATGTCGTCCAGTATGGGCATTAGAAATGTTTGCAGCATATGCAGATATGTTTCACCTGTTACATTGCCGTCGAAAAAATACGGACCAATTAACCGATCCCTCCAGAGCGCAGCCCACGCCATAATTCGTGGATTGAATTGCACATGTCCTTCTTCCATCCAGTGGGGGTTCTCATTGGCCCAATAGCGTGCATTATGCCTATTGACACAACCGCTGAGGTGAAATATTGCTTCGTCGCTGAACATGATCCTTCGTTGAAGCTGTCGATGTTGTAGAAACTACTGGCACAACTCTACACGACGGTCTGTGTCGTCACCGTGCAGTTCCTGAACGAGTTGGACTTTGTAGGGGTGGAAACGATTTGTTGTAAGAATTCGTTGAATAGATCTTCGGATCACCTGAAGATCCGTCACCCCAGCCTTTTTTAGTTAGCTTTATAAGGCTAACTAACGAAAATATCACGACCTAACCTAACCAATCGTCAAGGCCGTACAGTTGACCTAACGAATGGTTAAGTCGTGATATTTTCGTTAGTTATAAAGCTAACTAAAAAAGGCTAGGGTGACGGCTCTTCAGGTGATCCGGATTTTCTGAAGACACCCGTTTCTTGGGATGACTTTCTTAAGGACTTACGTGGGCTGTTTTGAGGTGATTGAGTACGATTACTGATGTTGCTGCATCGGTTGAACTTTTTGGCCGGCCACTACGCGGCCGATCATGAACACTTCCCGTTTCTTTGAAGCGAGTGAACAGTTTTCCAACTGATACCTGAACAACTGGTGGCCTCTCAGGGTGTTTGTCAGTAAAAGCAGTAGCAAATGATCGGTATGTGTTACCACGCCTTGCACACGTTAAAACTATGTCCACCCGTTCATCTATTGTCAATTTCTGTGCCATAGATTCAACAACAAATCTGAAAAGAACAAAACACATTAAAACACAAATTATTAAAATGTGCCTATGACTCCTGACTTTTGCGCCACCCTGTATATGAGTATAATTCAATGGCGTGCATTCAGGGCAAGCAGGTCATGCACTGCATGACCAATTAAATAAGAAAACAAATTCTATAAATTAAAAACTAAATTTTTTCATATAATATTTTTCTAAAGCTATATTATTTGAGTATTTTTTCGTGTCATTTATTTGCCTTGGCTTTTATTGATTATGGAAGCCATCTTTCTCAAACATCAGTGAATCAATCCCATTTTCTCCTTGTTTTGTTTCTTAAGTCACGCTAAACTCAGCTCAGCACGACTCCGATGTCATTTGCACATATAAATTCGATGGTGGGTGATGTCATATTGCGAGCCTCAAAGCACTCTTGTCATGCGACTTATAAATAGCATGACAACAACTGGTTAGCTGATATAGTGATATGATTTTACGTTTATACTTTATGTTCTGGGGACTCTAGATATTTAATTCTTTCTTTACATTATTTTGATTTATATATGAACTTTTTAAATAAAAATAATTATCTATTGATGTTTAAAATTAGGACAAATTTATAATTATTCTGACTGGTGATATCTCGTAACTCCAAAGTGAGACACCATGCGCTATTAGCGATGCGCGGTAAAATTATACATTGTCATATTATTTCTGACTATGAGTGTTAGTTAATTACCGCAATTATTTAAAAGGTGAATTAGAGAAATTGTATGGGTGTATATTACATAACTTGTGCTTATTACATTTTAAAATAATTGCCCTAATGATGTGTGAAAATTCAGAGGCTAAGTATATTGTGGAAGAGCTACTGAATCATTCATTTTCTCGGAAAAATTTTCAAGAAAAAGCTGCAGTTGTTAGGGACAGTCGACAAACTCCACTAAGTGGAGGGGAAAAATTTTGTTAGGCATTTTCAGGAAAGCTGTTATGAAAAAGCGGCTTGGTTAACTGGGTGCACAAAAAAAAAAAAGTTATATTGTTGGCCAGGTATATTGTTTGCAAGTGGAGAAAACTGTTTGGAGCTCACAAGGTTTCAGTAATTTAAATAATTTGCATACGGGGCTCCAGAAACATGAACGCTCACGACGACACATAAAGTGCTGACTTGACTTGAAAATATTTGGCAGATGTCGCACAGAAATTCAATTTGATCATCAAAGACATGATTTTATTGTGCAGCATAATGAAAATGTCAGAAAAAATAGGGAAGTATTACAGAGGCTTATTGATATAGTTATTTACTTAGGAAAACCAAGAATTGGCTTTTCGTGGGCATTCTGAAAGTGACACTTCAGTTAATCGAGGTAATTATGCCAAGTCGTACATATCATAAGCAAATATGATGACACTGCAGAGTTTTTAACGATGATTAAAAAAATGGTCTTATTATTTTTCTATCACGTATAGTTTTTGAGAAATTTTCATTTTTTTGTTTTGGAAAAAATATTCAATGATGTTTGTTTTATTACGTCGTGTGTATTGCTGCTCTTATAGTATGTGTGATGTTAATATTTTTTAATATTTTGTATAATATTTAATTAATTATATGCAATATACAATATTATACATATTATATACAATATACAATAACTGTATAATATTTTTTAAGATTTCATGGAAACTATGCGTGATACGCCAAAATGAATAACATTTTCGGAATCAGCAGCGTCGACTTCATATAGACCAGCTTTGTTTGCTGCTGAGACGGAACAAAAATAAAAATTTGTTCTTCAGTGTAATAACTAGGGCAGTCAAAAGTTGACCGAAAAAATTAAGAAAGTTGACCTTACGAATTGAAAAAATTGACTTATAAAGTTGCCTTTACTTTCAATAATAAAAACGATACTTTAATTACTTATTCTTGCTCTTCTACATCAGTTGACCGATTGTGGTAAATTATGAAGTATTTGCCGACATTTTCTGGCAAAAAATTGCGATCCTTACTTAAAATTTTCTCTTGGTATCTCGAATTCTTTTACAGTATCGTCAATCTTGTGTATGACAGTTCGTGCATTAACATTTCCAAGAAGAACATCGCACCTGATTAAATATGTTTTCTTGGGAACATCAATAGATCCAGCAAGTATGTTCAAATATTTTGAGCCCCTTACTTCACTTTCATCAACAATTAGGAAAACTAATTACCCTCTAGCAAATGTTTTATTCTACTTAACTCGCTTTCTGCCTGTTTCATTGCTATTGATCTGCAAGTTGACACGCAAGGCATTGCTACACCTAATTCAGAGAACAATTGTTCACATGAGGGTTGCTCAACTTATGAAGAGGTATGTTGGCTGACAGAAATGTAGTCACAAGTTTTTCCGAAAAATCTGAAGACTTGTACTTTAAAAGGGTTTGCGTCTTTTCATTTCCCACATTTTGGTCTATACCACGCTGGTGCTTTTGGGTAGAGCGAAGTTTATCCACAAAAAAGGATTTGTCATGCTTGACCACAACACAACAAATCTGACAGTATACCTCATTTTTTCCTGAACAAATGAATTCATTAGGATATTTTGCAATTATAGCGCGCACTTTAGCAATAGAACTAACTGCAACTTTTGGCATTTTAAATATCTGAAATCAAAAGAAATCGAAATCAGTGAAATCACAAATCAGAAAAAATCACAAATCAAAAATGGTAACCAGTAACCACAATACATACAACACAACCACATCCAAAACCAGAACGGACATAACTGAATAAGACAAATACGAGCAGCGAAGTTGCCAGTTAACCAAAAAGATGCCAATTTTTAGTTATTTTAATTATTTATTCCAAAAAATTGACTTTATTTACCTCATTGCTATTTTTTGACCTAACAGGTAAAAGTTGACTTTTGGTTGACCTATTAACTTTGGTAATATACCCCCTACAGGTGTTTTTATTGCATTTTCAGTCGTTTCAGCGAAAAGTGCCCCATAGGAAACAATTTGACTTTATTGACTTTTGACCGCCCTAGTAATAACCTCACTGGATCACGTCTGCCTGGCCTCAAAACTGTGTCAGTTTCTGACCCTCCTCACTTAATAATAATAATAATAATAATAATAATAATAATAATATTATATCCTTAACTTAAAAACATATACAATTTACGATAAATTGTGTGGAAAGTTTTCTCTTTGAAATCCTACGGTAGTTATTAAAACCGTCCCAAATTAGTTCCTGTTTATCTTAATAAAACTTCGCTCACTTCTGCGCGATATTATAGTTCCTCTTTATAAATCATTAGTTAGACCCCATTTGGAGTACGCGGTCCAATTTTGGAATCCGCATATGCGCAAAGATATAGACAAAATCGAAAGAGTTCAAAGACGAGCAACTAAAATGATTCCGTCTCTTAGGTCAAAGTCGTACGAGGATAGGCTTAAAGAGTTAAAATTGACTACACTCGAGACTAGGAGGTTAAGGGGTGATCTAATCCAGGTTTTCAAAATTATGAATGGGTTTGATAACGTAGATAGAGATAGCTTTTTCGAAATATCTCAATAAATAGGACTAGAAATAACGGGTGTAAGTTGACAAGTAGAAGGTTCGAGACAGCAGTTGCGAAAAACTTTTTTACGCATAGAATAGTAAATAGCTGGAATAGTTTGCCGGTAGAAGTAATTAGTAGCACGTCTATAAACATGTTTAAGAATCGATTGGACGCGCATGTTGATAGAAAGGGTATAGTTTAAGGTAGTAAAATTAAGGCTTTGTGGGGATAGATCCCACAGCTCAACACAAGTGTTGTGGGATATAGGGAGGCAGCGTCTTGGGTTAGGGGATACTCTCTGTCCTTACACACCCCATTTAAAGAGATTCCTCTGCCGAGCGGTGCCCCCCATAGTACTGTGAGGTATTGAAAAACTCATGATCTTCACTTGCCCCACAAACACCTTTAAATGGGAGACCCATAATGGGTGCACACACATTTCTACATTACTGTACAGTCTTTACAGCCACACCTACACTTTTCCTCGTAAGTGTATATATTGTAATGTATATGGTTGTAAATTTGACTTGGTCCGCAATCGATATGAACCGTGACTTGATGGATACCGTAATGAAATTGACTGGATTCTTTGGATCTGATATATTTGCATGTCCGTTATATAATAGATATAGAGTGTAACATATTTGTGGATAGTAGTCTATTATGACTTGATCCTCTGGATCGAGAGATTCTATCTTTAGTTTTAAATCGATAATTAATTATTTTTAAATTGATAATGTATATGGTTGTAAATTTTGACTTGGTCCGCAATCGATATGGACCGTGACTTGATGGATACCGTAATGAAATTGACTGGATTCTTTGGATCTGATATATTTGCATGTCCGTTATAAATAGATATAGAATGTAACATATTTGTGGATAGTAGTCTATTATGACTTGCTCCTCTGGACCGAGAGATTCTATCTTTAGTTTTAAACCGATAATTAATTATTTTTAAATTGATAATTATTTAGTTTCGTAAAAATTGGTCGTTGCCAATTTACCGGCAGTTTTTAAATAAGTTTCTTATGTTCTTGTGGTTCGGAACCCACGTAAAATTGTAGGTCCCCTCCGCCACCACGGAGGACATACACAATACACGATTACGAACACAGTTAGGTAGACCAGCCATGAGTGGATCCTAGGGTCTTTGTTGGTCTGAAATACATTATATATATTATATATATATATATATATATATATATATATATATATAATCTTTGGTATTAATTTGAAACAAATGATTGCTGTAAACTGAAGTGTAAACGATGTAGGTCAAATATCATTGTCATTTCACATTCAACCTGGAAGCAAATTAATGTAATTCAAGGATACTTTGATTGATTAATTAGAAACTATGTTAGCCTGTTTCATAAAAAAAGAGACTCCGTCTTATTTTAGATTGACGTTCAAAGCTACATAACGATGTTCTCAAATGTCATAGAATGTATTTGAAATTTAAATAGGGATAGCAATTTTTAAAGGCGTATTCTTACGCAATTTTAAAGTATAATTTTAGAGTACACCATAATTTACTACCAGCGCCCGTAGCTCATTTAGTAACACCGTTTCACTATAAGCGAAGTGAAAAGACTGAGGTCGGAGATTCGACCCCCGATAGTGCTACTAATAATACTTACTTAACATAATTCTGCAATGCTGATTTCAAAATTAACATCCATTTTGTTCCATCACGTCAGGATTTTTCACAATGAGGATATTTGGATTTTGAACTTTTCAAACTCTGATCAAAGGTCTATTTTAAGTAATTAATTTGTTAAATAAAGGAATAAAGCTGGTACAAGTATTCAGCTGAACACTTTTATGAGTTATATGCAGCTAAATCCACGCTTTTTTGTTGGTTTTTATGCGTTTCACTGGAAGTCTCTCTTTTCTGTGACCAGCAGTAAATAATCAGTCTTCATGCTGACATTCCATCCTTCCTTGATATCTATTCTCCATTCTCTTGATGTCCTGGTGAAACCTTTCTCCTTGTTCTTCGATGACACCACGAAGATTTTTGGGAAAGTAGTCCAATGGAAATGTAAGAAGTGAACCTTCAAGGTCATGTTGCAGCCCAACTTTCCATATTTATTCAGCATGTTTCACGGGCGTAACTGGAGTAAAAAAGTTGGCAAGGGTTGGGGGGGTGCAAACACAATCCTATTGTTAGAAGCACTCATTATCTATGAGAGTAATTATAAAAGTTGGGGGGGGGGGAGTGACAACTTTATAATTACTCCCATTTATAATGAGTGCTTCCAACAATAGGATTGTGTCCGTCCCCCACCCACCCCGACCATTTTTTACTCCAGTTACCCCCTGGAATGTTTTCAACAATCATTTTGAAATTTAGATCCTTTATGTCCCCCAAGAAGATCTAAATAACATTTTTTAAGCCAACCAGGGTTACTTCTAAGACAATTTTAGTGGGTGGATTAAGAGGTTTTTGTATTTGTATTTGACCAAAAATAACACAAATCAAATCAAATGTATATGTTGATGCATATATACTCATATGCTCATATACACTCATATGCTGTATATGCTCTTATTTTATTTTAGGAGGTGGGTGAAATCTTTCTGTACGTGGGCAACTGCCCACCCAGGTGGGTGAGCAGTTGCCTATGTACAGAAAGAGTATACAGGGTGGCGCAAAAGTCAGGAACCATAGGCACATTTTATTAAATTATAATAAATGTTCGAAATGGTGGCCTTCCACTTAGAGACACTTTCTGACGCGTTGAATGCATGATGTTTGAACATTCCTTAACACATTGGTACTGATTTTGGCACACTCAGATGTGATTTTATCCTTTAGAGAACGTATGGTTCTGGGTCGATGAGCGTAGACTACCGACTTGAAATGGCCCCACAAGAAAAAGTCAAGAGGCGAGAGGTCTGGAGACATAGGTGGCCATTCGACGGGCCCTCGCCGTCCGATCCACTTGCTTGGGAATGTTTCATCTAAGGAGCTCTGGACGATGGTTGCGAAATGTGGTGGTGCACCATCCTGCTGAAACCACATCTCCGCCCGTTCTGCCAATGGAATGTCGTCCAGTATGGGCATTAGAAATGTTTGCAGCATATGCAGATATGTTTCACCTGTTACATTGCCGTCGAAAAAATACGGACCAATTAACCGATCCCTCCAGAGCGCAGCCCACGCCATAATTCGTGGATTGAATTGCACATGTCCTTCTTCCATCCAGTGGGGGTTCTCATTGGCCCAATAGCGTGCATTATGCCTATTGACACAACCGCTGAGGTGAAATATTGCTTCGTCGCTGAACATGATCCTTCGTTGAAGCTGTCGATGTTGTAGAAACTACTGGCACAACTCTACACGACGGTCTGTGTCGTCACCGTGCAGTTCCTGAACGAGTTGGACTTTGTAGGGGTGGAAACGATTTGTTGTAAGAATTCGTTGAATAGATCTTCGGATCACCTGAAGATCCGTCACCCCAGCCTTTTTTAGTTAGCTTTATAAGGCTAACTAACGAAAATATCACGACCTAACCTAACCAATCGTCAAGGCCGTACAGTTGACCTAACGAATGGTTAAGTCGTGATATTTTCGTTAGTTATAAAGCTAACTAAAAAAGGCTAGGGTGACGGCTCTTCAGGTGATCCGGATTTTCTGAAGACACCCGTTTCTTGGGATGACTTTCTTAAGGACTTACGTGGGCTGTTTTGAGGTGATTGAGTACGATTACTGATGTTGCTGCATCGGTTGAACTTTTTGGCCGGCCACTACGCGGCCGATCATGAACACTTCCCGTTTCTTTGAAGCGAGTGAACAGTTTTCCAACTGATACCTGAACAACTGGTGGCCTCTCAGGGTGTTTGTCAGTAAAAGCAGTAGCAAATGATCGGTATGTGTTACCACGCCTTGCACACGTTAAAACTATGTCCACCCGTTCATCTATTGTCAATTTCTGTGCCATAGATTCAACAACAAATCTGAAAAGAACAAAACACATTAAAACACAAATTATTAAAATGTGCCTATGACTCCTGACTTTTGCGCCACCCTGTATATGAGTATAATTCAATGGCGTGCATTCAGGGCAAGCAGGTCATGCACTGCATGACCAATTAAATAAGAAAACAAATTCTATAAATTAAAAACTAAATTTTTTCATATAATATTTTTCTAAAGCTATATTATTTGAGTATTTTTTCGTGTCATTTATTTGCCTTGGCTTTTATTGATTATGGAAGCCATCTTTCTCAAACATCAGTGAATCAATCCCATTTTCTCCTTGTTTTGTTTCTTAAGTCACGCTAAACTCAGCTCAGCACGACTCCGATGTCATTTGCACATATAAATTCGATGGTGGGTGATGTCATATTGCGAGCCTCAAAGCACTCTTGTCATGCGACTTATAAATAGCATGACAACAACTGGTTAGCTGATATAGTGATATGATTTTACGTTTATACTTTATGTTCTGGGGACTCTAGATATTTAATTCTTTCTTTACATTATTTTGATTTATATATGAACTTTTTAAATAAAAATAATTATCTATTGATGTTTAAAATTAGGACAAATTTATAATTATTCTGACTGGTGATATCTCGTAACTCCAAAGTGAGACACCATGCGCTATTAGCGATGCGCGGTAAAATTATACATTGTCATATTATTTCTGACTATGAGTGTTAGTTAATTACCGCAATTATTTAAAAGGTGAATTAGAGAAATTGTATGGGTGTATATTACATAACTTGTGCTTATTACATTTTAAAATAATTGCCCTAATGATGTGTGAAAATTCAGAGGCTAAGTATATTGTGGAAGAGCTACTGAATCATTCATTTTCTCGGAAAAATTTTCAAGAAAAAGCTGCAGTTGTTAGGGACAGTCGACAAACTCCACTAAGTGGAGGGGAAAAATTTTGTTAGGCATTTTCAGGAAAGCTGTTATGAAAAAGCGGCTTGGTTAACTGGGTGCACAAAAAAAAAAAAGTTATATTGTTGGCCAGGTATATTGTTTGCAAGTGGAGAAAACTGTTTGGAGCTCACAAGGTTTCAGTAATTTAAATAATTTGCATACGGGGCTCCAGAAACATGAACGCTCACGACGACACATAAAGTGCTGACTTGACTTGAAAATATTTGGCAGATGTCGCACAGAAATTCAATTTGATCATCAAAGACATGATTTTATTGTGCAGCATAATGAAAATGTCAGAAAAAATAGGGAAGTATTACAGAGGCTTATTGATATAGTTATTTACTTAGGAAAACCAAGAATTGGCTTTTCGTGGGCATTCTGAAAGTGACACTTCAGTTAATCGAGGTAATTATGCCAAGTCGTACATATCATAAGCAAATATGACACTGCAGAGTTTTTAACGATGATTAAAAAAATGGTCTTATTATTTTTCTATCACGTATAGTTTTTGAGAAATTTTCATTTTTTTGTTTTGGAAAAAATATTCAATGATGTTTGTTTTATTACGTCGTGTGTATTGCTGCTCTTATAGTATGCGTGATGTTAATATTTTTTAATATTTTGTATAATATTTAATTAATTATATGCAATATACAATATTATACATATTATATACAATATACAATAACTGTATAATATTTTTTAAGATTTCATGGAAACTATGCGTGATACGCCAAAATGAATAACATTTTCGGAATCAGCAGCGTCGACTTCATATAGACCAGCTTTGTTTGCTGCTGAGACGGAACAAAAATAAAAATTTGTTCTTCAGTGTAATAACTAGGGCAGTCAAAAGTTGACCGAAAAAATTAAGAAAGTTGACCTTACGAATTGAAAAAATTGACTTATAAAGTTGCCTTTACTTTCAATAATAAAAACGATACTTTAATTACTTATTCTTGCTCTTCTACATCAGTTGACCGATTGTGGTAAATTATGAAGTATTTGCCGACATTTTCTGGCAAAAAATTGCGATCCTTACTTAATAATTTTCTCTTGGTATCTCGAATTCTTTTACAGTATCGTCAATCTTGTGTATGACAGTTCGTGCATTAACATTTCCAAGAAGAACATCGCACCTGATTAAATATGTTTTCTTGGGAACATCAATAGATCCAGCAAGTATGTTCAAATATTTGAGCCCCTTACTTCACTTTCATCAACAATTAGGAAAACTAATTTACCCTCTAGCAAATGTTTTATTCTACTTAACTCGCTTTCTGCCTGTTTCATTGCTATTGATCTGCAAGTTGACACGCAAGGCATTGCTACACCTAATTCAGAGAACAATTGTTTCACATGAGGGTTGCTCAACTTATGAAGAGGTATGTTGGCTGACAGAAATGTAGTCACAAGTTTTTCCGAAAAATCTGAAGACTTGTACTTTAAAAGGGTTTGCGTCTTTTCATTTCCCACATTTTGGTCTATACCACGCTGGTGCTTTTGGGTAGAGCGAAGTTTATCCACAAAAAAGGATTTGTCATGCTTGACCACAACACAACAAATCTGACAGTATACCTCATTTTTCCTGAACAAATGAATTCATTAGGATATTTTGCAATTATAGCGCGCACTTTAGCAATAGAACTAACTGCAACTTTTGGCATTTTAAATATCTGAAATCAAAAGAAATCGAAATCAGTGAAATCACAAATCAGAAAAAATCACAAATCAAAAATGGTAACCAGTAACCACAATACATACAACACAACCACATCCAAAACCAGAACGGACATAACTGAATAAGACAAATACGAGCAGCGAAGTTGCCAGTTAACCAAAAAGATGCCAATTTTTAGTTATTTTAATTATTTATTCCAAAAAATTGACTTTATTTACCTCATTGCTATTTTTTGACCTAACAGGTAAAAGTTGACTTTTGGTTGACCTATTAACTTTGGTAATATACCCCCTACAGGTGTTTTTATTGCATTTTCAGTCGTTTCAGCGAAAAGTGCCCCATAGGAAACAATTTGACTTTATTGACTTTTGACCGCCCTAGTAATAACCTCACTGGATC